>VZTD01003312.1:1659446-1696583 GCA_013397725.1 Rhagologus leucostigma | reverse complement strand
TTTTTTTTTTTTTTGATAAATAAAAGGAAAAGGATATGGGGCACAGGAACACAGAAGCAGTTATTAATGAAAACCAAGGGAAGTATTAACATGTTTTTAACAGTGAGGCCAACGAGCTGGTGGGACAGCTGGCCAAGGGATGTGGTAAACCCGATTTAATCTGGCACCTTCACGTTGAGCCTGGATTTCTTCCTAAAGGACTTGCAGTACCTTGGTCATAGGCTACAAGGCAAAATCTAAGAGCTGCTGGATGATTCCTGAGCGAGGGCTGGAGCATCATTAATTTGTTGCTGGTCAGTGTTGGTGACTCTTAGAAGGCTGAGTTCGAAGTGCCACATCCAAGAGGCCCAGACTCCCCCCAGATCCATCCAAGGGGACGCTTAGGCTGGCCCTGCTGAAAAGAATTACCTATCCTGAATTAAGCAGTGTTTTTTCAGCTGCAACCCTCTCATCATTTACAAGCAAAACTTTCATAGACTTTTTCTGGCTTTTATTGTTTTCCCATGGAAAGAAATACCTTGTAAAGAAAAAAAAAATCCCCATTTTTTGTTTTAAATAAAAGCTTCAATGGACTTTTCCCTCCCTCCTCTAAGCCTTGGTAGTTATTCTTCCTTTAATTTAAGCAAGGCTTATATCAGTTGGCGTTATACTTGTGCTTACTTGACTTGAGGTAAACACGGCTAATCCTGCTTAAAAATGAACTAAGAATATCTACACACTTTAATGAAATGGATTAAAATTTTACCTCATATTAAACATTAACAACTTTTCTTGTTCAGACAAGCCCTGGGAGGCTGGAGGAGTGTTATTAATTTGCCTTCAACATCACTAAAATTTCTTTGAAAATAAGCAAATTACGCTCTTGTGCAGAAGGCAGGTCCCTTTGAAAGGATGGTGCTCACAGGAGATCTGGCTCCCTTTCTCCTTTGGATAAAAAGAATGTTTCTTTTTTAGATTTTATTCTCTTTTTAACACTTTCTTTTCTTTCTGAGTTCCTTATTGAAACAGCACCATTCTTTCTGTTCTATTCATGACATTTCTCCAGGGGAAAGATCAGCCTAGCAAGAATTAAATGCTCCTTTATTTAATTTATATCTCAGGCTGACCTCAGTTCACATGCACTCACACCACACACCTGGAAATGGAGATGTCAAAGTGCGGTGGGAAAGCCAAGCTTTTCACACCAGTTCCTGTACAAATAAAGCGATGGCTTTGTTTCAATTTAGTAATTTTTCAGGTGGGAAAGAGAAGTCACATTATTTCAAGTTTTGGTATATTTTGAACCATTTCAAAGGCTTCAGGAGCGAGCTGAACCCACCACAATTCCCATTTATCCCATCCGTGGATGTGTGCTTACACACAGCTTGGTGTTTTGGTGGTTCTGTCCCTCAACTTTCTGCTGACACATGGAAACACTAAAAGATGTTTTTCTTAAATAACAGCCCATTGTTCCAGCTGGTTACGAACCCTCTGCACAGAGTGAGATCAAACCCTGCAGAGTTCATGCCTTCCGACGCCGCAGGTGCTCAGCCCTTTGCCACCAGCGCCAAATTACCCGGCAGCCTCACGCTTCACGTGTCCCGAAACACAGCACTGAGAGTCACCTGATGAAAAACGAAAAAATAAATAAATAAAAAAATAAATAAGCCAATATGGTTATTTTCTGGGTTCAAGACAAGAATTAAACGCTCCGCGAGGCCACAGCACTATGTATTAAAAGCAGCGTTGCCCGCGAGGTGCCGCCGCGGTGGCACTTGGCGGCTATGGCGGGGCAGGAACTCGCGGAACGAGACTTTCTAAGGAAACTGGGAGATGTTCCCGGTGACTTCGCTCCCTTCTAGCTACAGATAGGATGAGGCGGGGATTCATCACAACCAGTCGGATCATTATTACCCAAACACACACATAGGTGTAGTCTGTGCCCCGAGGAAATTGTAACTCGAGACAAGCTAACGCAGGCACTCCTGCGCCGGCTGGTGCCAGTGGGGGTGGCGTGCAAAGGTGATAATTGAAAGTTGTTGGGTTTTGGGGTTTGTTTGTGTTTCTTTCCCCCCCCCCACCACCGCTGAGTCAACAGGAGGTTGTTTTCTACCTTCTGCTTCCTCCAGTGAAGGTGACAACTTCTGTTCAGTTTTGCTTGGTAATCCAAGCAGTCAGGGCTGTGCCCGGAGCATCACCTGGCACCCAGTGAACAAGGGTAGGAAAGTCAGGAGGAGATGGGCAGTAGCTCCTCTCTGTGGGCAGGTGTATGGACCATGTTTACAGAAGCCAGGAGGCAAGTGATTCACTTCATTCCTAAAAATCCGAACCTCTGATCTGGCGTCCAGAGGAAAAGGTAAAACACAAGGGAGGAATTGCTTGCCTTTCAAGAGGCAACTGTGGATGAAGGCAGGGGGTGTGCCAAGGCAAAGATGGGGGGAAAAATGCAGCTGAAGTGGGGTGCCGGCTTCAGGGACAGTTGTGCTGCACCCCAGCCATGGATGTGGGCTTGACATCAGCCCTCCTGTGCAGCAGGACCTCAGGCCAACACGTCCTCTGGCTCCACGGCTGAACGTTGGTTTCGGCTTTACAGAGAGCTGGGTGAAACCTTCGGACACCCAAAACAAGGGCAGGCTTGGAGCATGAGAAAAACAGGTCTCTGCTTGTGGGGTGAATCTCCTCCCTCCCCCTCCCTTGACTGAGAGCTTCATATCTGAAAACCATTGAGCAGAAGTACAGCAGCTCCAGCCTCTGAAGGCTGCCAAGGCATTCTTGCTGAGTGAAGCTGTTTGGGCACACCGAGACACGGCCGGACCTGGGGCTTGCGTAAACCTCCCTTCCCCCGGAACAAAAGACCTGCTCCCATGGCAGTCAGGTGCACGCACGAACCCCTGCCTTTGAAAACGTGTTCAACCGGTCTCGGTGCAAAAAAAGACAGGTTTGACCAGAATGTCCCCTTGTGCAGAGAGGCTCTGCCAGCCAGGCCCCAGCATCAAAGGCAGATGGCTGGGTGCTCCGCAGCCCCCGATTAGCATCAGCGTGAGCAGAGCCCAGGGTTTGCAGCACTGAGGGCCACAACCAGCATCCAGCCCGGGGCTCCAGCAACATGTCTTGTTTGCATCAGTGCATCTGGGTTTGTGCACCCGTCTGCCTCCTCAGGAGAGCTGCAGAGAGTGGCAGCATGCGAACCCCAAAGTCTGCGGGCTGCTCAGCACCCCAGCAGGAAGGACCAAGCAGCGCAGCAGTGCAAGGTGCAAGCCCCAGCTGCACCTGCAGACACTGCAGAAAGTGGTGGCCTCAGGATCACAGTGCTCGTATGGGTTTGGGTTTGGGGTTTTTTCCATTTCACCTATTTATTTTCTCTTCCTTCCTGCCCCTCAGGAAGCAGTGGCAGTAGATACACCCTGTCACCGTACTCACGGTTTGTGGTACCTACAACTCTGCTCCTTTGGCTTTCACTTCTCTGTGGGGTGTCATTGAACTGCTCGTTTAAAATCAGTCCTTATTCCTCCTGCAACACTGAAATGTTCCTCTGTGCTTGGCTAGACGAGGCAGGTCCCCGTGGACCTGGCCTTTTCCCACCCATGCTTCCAGAGATGATCACTTCTCTTACTCCCCAGGCAGTGAGCAGGAGTGAGCCCCAGCAAAGCTGCACCCACCCACCCACCCAGCTGCCATGCAAAGCTGCCCTTACCCTCCCAGGATGGGATGGAATGGGACAGCACAGGAGACGAGGGCAGGAAGTAGAAGAGGAAACAACCATCACTCAGCCACAAATAAGACTTGGCACTGCTGATGCTCAGCCCCACGCTGTAGAGTTTGACCCTGTTGCCTTCCATGGGTTTATCCACGGCCTTTTCTCCCTCTCCCCAGGCTGACCCACACATCCTGAGTGAGATCTCAGTGACTCGCCAGCCCCACTGCCCAGCCTGGGCTCTTACCGCTTCCTGTGCCGCTTCCCCTCTGACCCTTCTCCAAGCCCTCCTCTTTCACCCACACATCTGTATTCCTGTTTCTTTCCAGGTAGCTGGGGTTAAGATGCAAGCACACACTTTTCCCAGCCCAGCGGTTGCTGCACTGGGTCTGGCTCTGCACATGAAGGGCTCCGCAGGCAGACGGGGCAGTGTTTCCTTCTCCCGTGGGGGTTACCTAGACCCAGGCAATGCATTTTGGAGATAAACTGGGGATTAAGTCTGTCCTCACAGCCATTGCCCCGAAGCTGAAGTCTCACCTCTGCAACACACTCAACCCCCAAACACTCAGGCTCAGATCACAGGTGGCACCATGAAAACTCCCTTTGCATTTAGGACAGGTTTGCAAAGTTTTTCCACGCGTAATAAAATTTTACTTCTAATTAGGATAATAATAGCAAGTGCTAGCTCAGTTCTGCTGGCTTAATTTCCACCTGCTCTTTGCAGTTTGATGTGGTATTTGCTTCCTGTCATGCATTCTTGCTGTTATTTGTGCCGTGTTATCTCGCTGATGTGGTTCACGCAAGGAGTGGTCGAAACGCGGCTCTGACCGTGTGTCACCACCACCAAGTTCATTTACCTCTGTAGGAGGAGGAAAATAACAATAAAATAAAAAAAAAAAAAAAAAAAAAAACAAAAAGAAAANAAAAAAAATCAAAAAAAAAAAAAATCCAGGCTGCCTCTTAACTGTGTCTGTTACACATGTGCACATGTGCGTCTCTGAGCACATGTTGTTGTGGGATTTTTTCTTTTTTTCCTTCTTTCCCCTTCCACCCACATTTGCAACCCAGCAAGCTGCAAGGTTTTGGTGCAGCTGCAAGGTGTCTGCTTTTCATGGGAAAGGTTTTTGAGCAGAGCGTAGCTGGGAGGCCTCCTAGGCAGGGGCTGTCCAGGACAACCAGCAGCTGGGCTGTGGCTCTTCAGACCTTATCTTACTTCAATAATATTTCTTTAAAGCTTACAAGATTGCAAAAGAAAACTGGATGCCTTAGGTAAAATGGGATTTGCTCAAAGAGGGACCATGGCAAAGAGACGATCAATGTAAACCCATAAGTGCCCCCAGCCAAGAGCTGGAGGAATCTTCTCATCACTCCCATCCAAAGTGGTATCTGGTCCTTTTTATCCAGCTGCCCTCCAGTACCATCACATCCCAAAATGTCATCCAACATCGACATCAGACCCCCAAACTGTCCCCCTGGGCAAGGACCCTGCTTGGAAAGGAAAGGGCAACCCAAAGACAGAATGCACCTTGCACCGGGATGTTTAGTTGTGTTATGAGCTTTTATTTAAAAAGCACATTTATACAGCAATAATTTCGCAGATACAAACTTCAATTTTGTATTCTACAAAAGTCTTTGAATATTCTTCTCTTTACAAAATGGAACATTACAAAAATACAGACAATTTAATATGTTTTTTTTATACAAATGTCTCTAATTGTAGTTATTTTCATTAAAATATTACTACCACAGAACTACAATATTTTAGTCGACTATAAAAAAATTAATTCAATGCTTTTTTAAGCAGCAAAATGTAAATAACACAGGTCAGGACACAGTTTATAGTCATAGTGGATATATCTAAAATTGTTTCAGAAATAATATTTTACATAGTTAATTTTTAAGGTTTTATACATTATTTATATAATATTTATAATATAAAAAAAAAATCATAGCTTGCTATAAGTTGAAATGATAGGACGGATTCTGTGAGAAGGATGTGCAAATGGCCGTTCTGCGTGTTCTGCGGGATCCCTTTGCAAACGCGCTTCGTGGAAGGGCTGCAAACCAAGGACCTGTGGCTTCTGGGCAAAAGAAAAAATTCACCATCACACCCGAGAGAGGCACAGCTGATTTCCCACCGGAGTGACCCAGCGGAGCACAGGACCTGGTACTGCCATGGCGCACCCCGGGGTGCCCCGGGGAGGAGGAGGAGGAGAAGGAGGAGGAGAGGAGGGGATGCACAAACCGACTGACACCCAGGCCGGGACGTGCCGCCCAGCAGCCCGTCCCAAAACTGCAGAATAAAAGTTTCCCCGGGACTCAGCCCCGGGGTCGTAGTGCGAACGAGTCTTCGGCAGAGCCGCCGCTCCCCTCACGCAAACCGCCGGCTCCCGCGGGCGGGCGCACAGGAAACCTGCTGGGATTTTTCGGGGGGAAAAGGGGATGGCTGGGAAGTGGAGGATGCTCTTTTCATTTAGGGGGGCTTGGGTGGGATGAGCCCCCGCCAGGGAGCGAGCGGGGAGGAAGAAATGTGGCTTCTCTGCATGGAGGAAGGAGCTCTCTGGCCTCACTGCGTGTCTCGGGGCCGCTCGTTAAAGGCGTGTAGTGTGAGCAGAGAGAACAGAGACCCTTCGGAGATCTTGGACTGGGCAAGCTTCTTCTAAATTAAGTCACAGTATGGAAGAGAGGAGGCAAAAATAAACTAGGATCAAAAAGAGAAAAAAGCAACTCTTACAAACCAACCCCAGATCTTGACTCAGTGCTGTTGCTCATACATAGTGCTATACAATTTAGTCGTGAGTTGGTTTTTTTTCTCGCAGGCATTGGAAATCTTCATAGTCAGAAAAAATCTAGGATGGCCAGCTTTCCAAAAATCCCTTAGTGTTCACTGGGCTAGGAACAATTTGGCGTTCACTACAACATGAACACTCAAACCAATTGCACATCCAGAAGTCCGGCACCTCTCTTTGTTTGTTCGGCTTTTTGTGTTGTGTGGGTTTTCCTTCCTTTTTCATTGTCGCCTTTGCCTTGGTTGACCACCACCACCCCTTTCATCCAAATGTCGCAAGTTGAAAAGACCACAGAGTAAGACTTTACTGGTCGGGCAAGAAAGTCTCTCCCTACATTCTACTGTCTGATGAGATTTGAGAGCAGCAGGTAGTTGCTGTCAGCAGTCACTTTTTTTTTTGCAAAAAAAAAAAAAAAAAAAANAAAAAAAAAAAAAAAGTTTAAAATACAACACCCATCCGATTCCTCGAAGTTCTACACCATGTTGTGATGGTTATTCCTCTCAATGATGTCCACAGGTGAAAGGATCTCCTTCCGGATGGGAGGTGGAGGCAGGCAAGTCTTTGTCTTGGGCTTGAAGAGATCTGAGACGTAAAACACCTGGAAGAGTAAGTGGAAAAGGCAAACTTAGGCACAGTGGGCGATGCTTTGCTCAAAGAGTTGGTTTACAGAAAATATACACATCTTTAAGCTGTGAAAATAGCACTTTTTGAATGCCTGCCCACAACGGCTGTGAAATCCCAAGCGCCTGCTACCACCTTTCTGTACAGCAGAGAAAAAGGCTCAGACCTCACTAAACACTGTAAAAACCTGAGAGGACAACTTAATTTCTCACTGCGTAATCACCGAGTACAACACCCAGACCTTTGCTGAATGGGTTGAAAAGCCAGGAAACAGATCCACGGCCTGCACTCCAATATAATAACAAAGGTCTCCAAAGGGCTGGCCTGACTCATCCTGAGTGGTTTCAGGGATGGAGTTGGTGTGAAACAATTCTCTGAGCCAGACATCAGGTAGGCAATTAAAAGCTTTCAAATCAAAGCTGTGTTAAAATCTCTCAGCAGTGAGTCAGTGGTGAGTGATGCTCCTCTCGCCCCACCAAGGCACCAGGACAGAGCTGGGGTCTGGTGGAAGCCAAAGGCTAAGGAGAGGAGGAGCTTATTCCTGACTCCTTCCTAAATATCCCGTGATGTAACCCCTCTCCCGGATGTGAAAACGCCAGTGCCTGGCAATTTCGGAAGGCAGCAAC
This sequence comes from Rhagologus leucostigma, assembly GCA_013397725.1. Classification (NCBI taxonomy): domain Eukaryota; kingdom Metazoa; phylum Chordata; class Aves; order Passeriformes; genus Rhagologus; species Rhagologus leucostigma. Next base: position 1,688,874 of record VZTD01003312.1, on the reverse strand, counting down.
ACAATAAGAAACAAAGTGCTGGGAGGAAACTTCCACATCCTCCTTTGGCAGCGGCTGCACAAAGCTTATCAGTCCTCCAGGACCGGGGCACTTTCACCCTTGCCAAACCTCAGCCCCGTGCCAGAAGGGAAAAGAGTCAGACAGCACAGATCCTCTGGACGGAGCAAGAAGTGGCAAGGATTCATCATTTTGTCACCTGGCACCACAGCCCCAAACTTCTGTCCTGCCACCGACTGCCTCTGCCAGCCCAAATTCGACGGCTCATCTCAGAAATCCTTAAACCCCAATAATCTGGACTGAAGCCGTGGGTTTGCTGAGCTGAAATCCCAGGATGAGCAGCACACGGCTGGAGGAATCAGCAGTACATTTGTGTTTTCTCCCACAGTACACAAATGCAACATTTAAGCACCCAGATAAATCGGGAAAAAATGACTCCAAGTTGCTCAAGGAATAACATGATGATTACTACATCCAGGCTGGGTAACACAGGGAAGAAGCAAAGGTTTGCCCCACCTGCATCTCCACGTTTTCTAGATACCCAGAGCCCTGTGCAGCAGGTCAACTTGTCCTTGGAAATAACTTTTGCAAGCCCCTATCAGCACAGCAGATAAGGCTCAAGCTGGGCAGACAGCGAAGCTGCTGTAAGCAGCAATTTACTCCTGCAATTGTAACCAGGGATGCAGGAAGCTGAGCTGGTGTTGCCCGGCTTTTATTGCTTTGTGGAAAAGCAGAGAAGGAGCTGATTTATAGAACAGTTCTCTTCTTGGTGAATGTGCTGGTGTCTGGCTGTTTGGTTGCATAACAGAGCTGATAAAAGTTGCTTACAGGGCATCCAAGTGGCAGCATTTGTACCTTTGGGTAAATAACAGGATCCAGCTGATGCTCCCGAGCATCACAAGCTGGAGTCTGGCCCCTTGCTGCAGCATCACAGTGTAAGAACACGATGAACAGCTCTGGCACTGGTTTTCTTTCGGGTTGTTAATAACTGTAAATCCCTCATTTGTCTGGTTTGGTGCATTTCTGGTGCCGTCCCACTCATTTGTCCACCTCTGAGAGCTGGATTCAATCAAAAATATGTCCAAGTTCTGCACCAAGATAGCCATGACAATTCATGGGAGGAGATTGCTGAGTGCAAGAAGCATACAGGGACTGCTTTGAGTCTGGTCCTTATTTTTGACAGGAATGAGTTATGGTGGAGTGTCATCCTGGGTATTTTAGCTTTTACTGTGCTGCTTTTGAGGGTTTCATTCAGAGACTGGTTAAGAGGTTTCATTTCTCTTTAAACTGTATTTCACTTTAACATGGCTGGAGGTTATATAAACATTTATAGGAATCATGAAATGTGATCTTTGGGGGTTAAAAGTGTGTTAAATCCTCCTAATGCTTGAACTGCTTAACACAAAAAAGGACTAATAAATGTGCTAAGTTTTTCACTTGGATTAGCTCCATTTCCTGTAGAAGGTGCTCTCCACCCATAAAGAAAACTTGATGGGAGAAGACTGAGAGCATTTTAAGCCAATATCTTCAATTCCCACTCAGTAATTCCTGTTACTTCTCATTATATTGAAGCAATTTTTAATCATACACAGAGAGGTTAAAACAACTCATCTAAGCTACCCAGAGCAACACTGGGAGCACGTCCTTCTGACATCTCCCCTCTTCCCTCTCCCTCAGATGAGACATAAACCACACAACACACAGCAAGCTGCCTACAAGGCGCATAAAAACTACTTCTATTTGAGAAATCCTCGTCGTATTTCACCCTGGGTCCAAGTCTGAATGTTTCATCAGCTGGAAGTGCTTGACATTAATGTCTTCTGCTTGTTATTTCAGGCACTGAAAGACAAACGTGTCTGCTGCAGCACGACCCGGGTTTAAGCTTGGGCAGCCTTCGGAGATGAAACCCACAACTGGTTTCTGCTGAAAACTATGGCCTGGTAACTGTGGTGCTTTTACAGCCCTTGACTATCACCAGGGTGGACCCTGAAGGCTTTGCTGGGGGAAGGGGTGGCTAGGAGCACCCAAGGTTGGAGGTGATGAGTCTCCAGGTCTTTCCCTCTGTTTCAGAGCAGCCCGTGTGGGAGAGCTGGGCAAGAACCCCTAGGACATCCCAGGAATTTCAGCAAAAAGCTGCTGAACTGCTCCTTCAGTGCAAACTCCAGGGTGTTTTGGGATGACTCTTCTTCTTGTCCCTTGCTGCCACCTCCCAAAATGGAGGAAAGTCTGCCAGGCCCTCCTAGGCAAAGGCTCCCACCAGCAAAGCCAGGTTCTGGAGAACAGCACACTGGTGGTGCTCTGCAGGCTGAGGGGATGGGACGAGGGCTGGGTTTGCACCCTGCCCCGAGTCCTAACCTGCAGCCTGAGATGTTCCAGGTCACGGAGCCCTTCCTGCAAAGCGTTTGGACCCAACTGCCCCTTCCACCAGCGGGCTGGGACAGCAGCTCAGGCTGCCCCAGGCTCACAGGCAAACCTGAGCCTGCCAGCGAAAACTCCAGGCAGCTGCTTCCTATGACACAGGAAAACTATCCCAGCCCTGCCACAGCCTCCCCTTCCCAGCACAGCTTCCAGCTGCTGGAGGGCTGGGAGGGGACAGCCAGGCCTGCTGCTCGTCCCAGCCAGGAAGCATCCGGATACCCATCCCAAGCATCCGGAGAGTTATTGTCCTAGAATTGCTGCTGGGATCCAGGGATGGATTGCCTGGTCCCCACTCCCCTTCCATACGGCTGTTATCCCCCTTCCCAGCATAAAGACACATGCTTCTCCCACATTCCCCTCGGGATTTGCCTGCCATGCATGGGACATCGGCACCAGGCAATGGCAAAACCCAACAGCTACTGCTCACAGAGTTAATAATACTCCATGAAAACGTCCCAACAATGACATTTCTGTTTTGGCTTTGGAATATTATCAATGAGTGGGAAGTACATAAATAACCTATTTTCTCTCCCTGCAAAATGTAACACTGGTGAACTCAACTCCTTGTTCCCAAGGCTGATTTACTTTTAGAACAGTAGAAAAAAAACTCCCCCCAAAAAAACCCACAAAAAGTGGTGAGCTGTTAAAATCTTGCTTTCAGGAGTTCACACAGGCACAGAAACCACCAAAGCCCCCAGCTCCTTTGCGTCTATCTGAGGCAGCTGCCTGACCTGGTGTCCCCCATCCTGCCAACTTAAAACATCTTCGTGTGTCACTTCGAGTTACAGGGCTGTGCAATCAGGCCACTCTTTGGAGAGCAAGTGGCAGGAGAACCAGCCCAGCAGCTGAAGAGAAACGTGCACGGCTTTTGTCGGGCGCTTTCTCAAAAAGCCCTTTTGCTCCATGAAAATCCACCAACAGTGTGCCTCCCCTCATCGGGCTGACACCAGTTTTTGGACAGATTGTGTGGGGAACAGCCATAATCCCAACCACCCCAGACTCTCTGCTCAGCTCCTGGTGGAAAACCTTGCTAACGAGGCTAAATGGGAACAGCTGGAGAAGCCAAAGCTTCTGGTGGAGAGGGAAATACTCTCCCTCGACTGAACATCCTTCCAGTGCCCTGAGCAGCCTGGACCAAGCCTCTGGAGCACAGTGCCTCCCACCACACCGCCAGCTGTAACAGGCAATCACCTGAGCTGAAGGGATGGGTTGCAAAGGCACTGCTATTCCCACAGGACCCCTCCCAGCACTCCCAGTGCCGTTCCTGCCCTGCTTGCCACACTCACCACGCAGTAAGCCACCAGGGCTCCCTGTGCAAAGCCCGCCAGCACGTCGGTGGGGTGGTGCTTGTGGTCCGACACGCGGGACAGGCCGGTGTAAAACGCCATCATGATGAGGGTGAACTGCAGCAGGGGACGCAGCAGGCGGGCTCCTTTCCACGTGAATCTGGCCTGCAGATAAAACTGTGGGAAGAGAGGGAAACAAACAAAAAAAACACCGGTTGTGTTAATTTGCCAAAATTCGCCCTAAATGTGCACACACAGCAGCAACTGCTCTGTGGGGGTGGCTGTGGGGCAGCCACGGCCCTGTGGCTCAAGGAGGGGGAGTTGTCAAAGAGGAAGGATGCTCCTTGCACATGTGTGGCCCCCTGCATCCCAGCTCTGCTTCAGCCTCCACACAACGCCGCACCCGAGTAAAGAAACTCCTCCCCAGCATTATTTAGTGCATAACAAAAACAAGGTCCCAAATCTGTGGTATTTAGGACTCACAGCATCTCTCAGAGGAAGAGTCAAGTGTGCTAAACCTTCAGAGCCATCCCGAGAACTCCCAGACACGGCCACAACCGCTGACAACGTGCACAATGCCGCGCTCCAACACTGCCACCACGTTTCCCAGCCTGAGCCCTGGGGTTTGCAGGAAAGCAGGGAGCAGCTGCCCCGCTCCATGGCCTGGGAATTCCCTCACCGGGTGGGCATGACAAGCAAAGCCCTGGCTCAGCCCAAGAAGACGACGCTGAGGTGATGTCAAGCAGACATTGCAGCCCTGCTGTGACTATCTCAGGCCTGTTTCCGTTCTGGCTGCCGGGCACGGCCGGTTCCTGTGGGAACCGGGAAGCTGGGAGGGAAGAGAGGGCAGGAAAACGGCAACTCCTGCCCGTGGATGAGCGCAGGGAGGAAGGCTGTGGGAAGGGAGGGACGCCACAGCGGCCTCCAGGCCTGGGGATCAGAGAGGCTCTAAGGGCGTGAAAGCGCGTGGCAAACGCTGCTCAGCTCCTGCAGCTCAGCCCCACTGCCCGTGGGCTCGGCCCGGCAGCTCTGCTCTGCCTGTTCCTGAATGAAGCACTGGAGTCAGACCCAGCATCCTGCAAGGGGCTCTGCTACATCAGAGCGCTGGAAAGGGGATTACTCCCCATTTATGATCCACTTCACACGTCCAGAGCAGTTTGCACCGCCTTGATGTGAAAGGGAATAAAGCTCTCGCTGGGTTCCCTGAAACCACAAATAACTTAATGACAACATAAAAGCATAAAATCATCTATAAAAGAAGAACTAACTGGGAAGCTGATAAGGGGGAAGCACAATTTTGGCCAATTTAGTATGTTCAGCTGTCGCACAAACATTGTATTTACCCCTTTTTGGAAAGAACACACACTGGGCTCTTCAGAAGAAACGAAACATCACATCATCTGAATGGAGCAGATGCTCCAAATTATCCGGATTGTTAGCCAATTAACATGGAAGGGAGCAGCACCAAAACAGCTCGGTGCTGGCTAATTCACATGGTGATTCTGGGGAATATATCTGCACACCAGCCCGAGCCTGGGAACGGAGCCACGTCCCCATGGAGCACATCCCACATCCCACACCACGGAAACTCGTGCACACAAAGCTACGGGGCGAGTCTCAGCTCCCACAGCAAGCCCACACTGATGCAGCCCAGCACATGGACCACTGGGCTGGTCCTCTGTAGTCTGTGATAATTTTCTTTGCCATGGTCTTTGGGCACCCAACTTCTGCCCCAGAGAGTAACTGCACAGGCAGGATACAGCTGTGGATGCCCCATCCTTGGAAGTGTCCAAGGCCAGTCTGGATGGAGCTCTGAGCAACCTGGTCCAGTGGAAAGTGTCCCTGCCCAGGGCAGGGGGCTGGAAATAGGTGACCTTTAAGGTCCCTTCCATCCCAAACCATTCCATGATTCGATTTTCATGTTCAAGAGCCTCAACTCAGCCCAGGCAACAGTGCAAAACTCAGGTTCCAGTGTGCTGCTGCTGCTGCAAAGCAAAAATAGCTCCAGTATTATATATTACAAACCATCACCCTCAGTTCTACCAAGAAGACTTGAAACCCAAGGTCTTATTTTAATCTTGTGTCTTCGTCCCATCAAATCCCTTAAGAAGGAAATTTGCTGCTGGATAATCTGACATTCGTCACTTTTGCACAGCCCGGACATCTCCTCAAATCTTTCCATCCCACAAGCCTGGACTAAACAGGTTATCTAGAGCTGAGGGTGCAAAGTATCAATTAAAAACTAGCAATAAAAAGCAAATAGCAAGTTTGAAGACACAATAAAGCAGGCATTTCTGGGGCTGGACTGTGTCCCTCATGTGCCATCTTCAGCCCTGGAAAAGGAGTGAAACGCAGTGTGGCACCATTTGGGGTGTGCTGGGTGTCCCCCAAGTCCCCAGCACCCTACTCACACCCACACCTGCACATCTTGGAGGACTAAAACCCACCTGGAACAGGTGTCCCTCAGACACTGCAACACCAGTGTCAGGATCTCAGCTGAGTTCCTTTTACTGCCACAATAAAGGCCATGGAAAAGTTGCCCTTTATTCCCCATTCATACGGACAAAAAAAGAGGACAACAGAACTCCTTGTACTCCACAGGCATTTTATGAACATGCAGTATTACAAAAGCTGCTCTCCAACACCAGGATCCCCTAAGTACTCTCAAGGTAAGACGTGGGGTGCTCCAAGCTTTGCCTCTGCCCTCAGTACGAAAGAAAATCCCAGTTAATAAGACAAGGTCAAAAAGTCAAAGTAGAATTTAGGGGCTGAAAGGATCAGAATTTCCCTAAAGCAGGAATTAGTCCTATTACCAAGAAATGGGAAGTTCCTGGAAATTTATCTGAAAATCTGCTTATGAAGGTGTTTTTGTTGTTTTGTTTTGTTTGGGTTTTTTTTTTTGCTCCTGGGAGCAGATCTGAAATGCTGCCTGCTACAGACTGACAGATTTGGATGGGAATGTGGAGCTGGAATGGAGCCCTTCCCGAGAGGGGGTGGAAGAGCAAGACCACAACCAGGGTTATTTCCACCACAGATCATCACGGGGCAGCGAAAACCAGGAGCACCAACAGGAGCAAGGGTGGATGGAATGGGATCACAACAGAGTGGGAGTTATCTGGAGTTCCCATCCGCTGTCTCCTGGCAGAGGCTGAGTTACCACAAGAGCAGATGGCTTGAGGGACATCACATCACTCTCCCTGTGCCAGGGGACTTCCACAGTGCTGGTGGGGACATCCCACAGCCACACACAACCTCTGAGCAAACAGAGGAGGAGCTGGAAGGGCACGCAGGCTCAGAGCATCACCTCCAGCCTCCTGGGGCTTTCTGCTCTCCAGAAACCCCGTCCCGTTCACACTCTCCCCGCTGCAGGGCTGGGCTCCATCAACCTCGGCCCTTAGTCACACCTAAAGTTTCCTTCTGGGAAACGGCTGGGCTTGTTCCTGGCTGTCTGACCTGAAGTGACCTCCTTCTCCAGCCCCATCTCCAAGCAGAGTGGTACCCAAAGTGCTACAGGGCCAAAATCTCTCCAGCCCAAACTCACTCCAGTGTAACGCACTGCCCTGGCTGGACAAAGCCAGCTGGAGGTTGGGAAATGCAGAATTTGGCTTTCAGCACCAAGCTGGACAGAAGGGAGGGACAGGAGATGGGCAAAGACCTCTCAGCACCTCTCAGCATGTGCTGTTTGCCTCTTCCCTGCCTTTGCTGAGTGCACAGCACGCTCTCACCCCATCAGAAATATCCCCAGCAGCTCAGCAGCTCAGTTCACACCTCAGCCTTGGCCTCTGATGTAATTCCAGTTTGTTCATTTCCTTAGGTCACCACTAAACTCAACACCGAGTCCACAGCCACCACACAGGTTCCTTCACAAGGGCACATCACTGCTCAGCTGCACCAGGGCACCTTCTCCACCCTCCAGCAAGGAGCTCCAGGAAGAAACCTCACACTCCCTCTGACACACAAACCCAGCAACATCTCTCATTTTCCATCTACATCAGTAGAACACAGCACAGCCCATTCTGAAATCTTCTGCCTCACCCACTGACACATACTAAATACACAAGGTTTGCTTGCGTATTATCCAGAATCAGCTAACGTTGCTGAGGGATATTAATTCAGCTTTTCTGATATTTAAATCTAGCTCTTCTGCACCCTTCGTGTGATTACAGGCAACTTCATGCTGCAAATAAATCAGCATTATGGTCTCACGTGCTCGAGGAGCGGACAGAACCCATTGCTCCCTGCAAAGACTCCCCTACATCCACAGAAACAAAACCAAGAGGCGTGGGTCAGCTCCAGAGGGCTGCACGGCATAAGCTGTTCCATACCTCCTCTTTCCTCAGCCTGCTATAAATATGTATTACAGCTCAGCCAAGGAGTAACAAAGCAAGGAAAATTAAGACAAAGAGGATTACCCAAGAGTAATTTCCCCTTTTTAAATTTTTTATACAAAGGCCTGATGTTAATTGAGTATTCCTGGTGACAAGAAGGCTGCGAGAAACTTAGACCTGGAGTCTCAGCATTTAGAGCTAAATCCCAGGGGATTTTACTGTGTTGCAAGTGCCTTTCCCTGGGACTTTTCCCTCAAAGCCCTCCAGGGCTTGGCATCTACCAGTGTTTTCCTACTAGGAGCCCACAGATAGCCCAGGGCTCTGCTGCTGTGCCGGGAAAAGCTGGGGTCACACATCCACTGTCCACCAAATACCTGCACAAATCCAGCCCTGCGGGATGCGTGGGAATCCATGGATCTTTTAATAGACTGACTGGAATTTTCTGGCACCCGTCTCTACCAGGTGAAGCAAACTCGAAAACATTTGAATTCAGAATGGGCTCCGAGCGTGAAGCCAAGGAACGCCAGGAAAGACGGGAAGTGACTTATCCGTGAAATATGAAGTATTGTTCAATCAGGAACACACTCGGGACACGACTGATCTGCCAAACCTCTGCAGGACATGCTCAGCCCCACAGATATCCCCACTCTGCAGAGGCCCCTGGCACACTCATGGTATCCAAAGTGTAGGCAGCAACCTGCTGCAGCACGGCCCTCACTTCCCAGGAACAGGGGAGCATCCGTTTTGTCTTGATTGAGATGATTCCCTGATTAAGTCCATCAAACATACCTCCTGCAGGCACTGGCGTGGTGGATGACACATTTCTAACCAGGCTTTCAAAACCCCAACTCATTCATTGAGGTGGGCAAGGCAGTGGGGTTTATCTCGCATCAGATGAAATCCCTCTGTCTTACTATAATCTCTTTTTTCTCGTAGTTATTTTTTGATACTATCGGCCTCTCCAGTGTGTCAGATTTTCTGCCTCCCTTTTTCTGTGAGATTGCTCTGTCAGGCTCTGGCAGTGACCATGGAGCTGGAGTGATGGAGAGCAGGGTGCTGCTAGACAAGCTGGAATCAGAATCATTTAGGTGGAAGAGAGCCTTAAGATCGCTCCCTCACCTGTCTTGTCTCAAGTTGCCTTTTTCTCCCTTCAATTTATCCCCAAACACTTGATGTCATTTTTCCTGACTTCTTAAGGCACATGGCAACTGGACAGCTGGTCAGACAGAGCCTGCTACCAGCCTTATCACAGCTTTGGGACAAGTTAAAAACGAAAAATGAAATAATTTTAAAGGGATTGCCCCCTCCATAGAGAGGGGTAAGTGGAGCAGCCTGTTGTCCTGGATCAGGGGGTGTGGGCAGAGGCTGGTGAGTGCTGACAGCTCAAGTGCTCCCATATGGGGACAGGGAAGGGCAGCAAAGACAGACCAGAGGCACCTCTGTGCTCCAGAGCATCGTGAAAGAGCTAAACACCACTGCTAAAGCCTGTTGCAAAGTTATAAAGAACACTAGGCAGCAGGCGCTGCTGCAAGGCAGCACTGGTAAATGAGCCATGCAGGTTTTCCATGCATCCTGTGGGAACTTGGAATGCACTCTGCAGTTTTGGGGTCTCTGTCACCAGCCCCCCAGGCACTGTAATCCCATTTGTCTCTCACCTGCTCCACAAGAGCTGGATTTCCAGAAAAACACATGAAAAAAAAAAAGTTTGTCCAGCACCCTGCAGAAAACAGGTCAAGCCCTGGCAGAGAAACCATCACCAACTTAATAGGGTCTGGCAGTCCTTGCTGTTCCCAGATGCTGGGCTCGGAAGAATCTCAGGGCTGACTTATCTGACTGCCCCCAGACCTCCCCAGAAATAAACGACTGCCCGTGTGAGCAATGGCTTCCAAACTCAGCCCAGAGAGTTTTACGATGGGCTGAGCCTCCTGTGAAGCATCACCAAGGCAGCTCTTCATTGTAACACGGCTGGAAGAAAACGGCCAAAACGCTCGCTGCAGACATCCAAAAGTTTTCCAAGAACAAAATAAAAGGGAAAACAAAGAAAGAATTTAACATGCTGCCCACAACTGCCTGGAAAGCTCAGCGATTCAATTACAGAAGCTGCTCACAGGGAGGGGGATCCAAGGCTGAAAAGGCAGGCAGGAACAGTGGTCACTTATCTTTCCAGAGGGTAAGGGATGGGGAGAGCACTGCTCATAGATAAAAGCTCATGTTTCATGTTTTTATCAGTGCTGTTCCTCTGCTTGCTACTCCAAGATTACCAGGGATGGAGGAGGAGCACAAATCTTAAAAGCAACACAAAATTTGATTTTTTACGAAATAAATAACTTTAAAAAAAGGCAAACCAGACACAAACTCCTCTGCAGCCCCCCCAGAAGGCCTTGTGCGTGTGTGTCCAGCCCGTGTGGGCAGCGCTGCCTCCCGCAGTCCCGGCAGGAAGCACCTTGGCAGCCACCCGGGCCCCAGCCCCGGCGCAGGAAGGGCAGAGCCATTTCTCACTGACAAAGGAAAACAAGTCCCAGCCCTCCCCTCCGGAACCAGGCGGGCAGAGGCTGCTCCACCTGCTCCGCTGGCACATTTCGGAGCCAGGCATCACCTCCTGACACGGCCACGGCAGCACATCCTCCCCCTCCATCCACGAAACGTTTTGGCTCGCCCCAAACTCTCCTCAGTGGAAACCACAACGTGGGGCGAACAAAATTGCACAGGTCGTCCACAAATTTAGGAGGATTTGGATTTAATTGCCACCTTGGCCACATCCCAAAGCTGCATGCACAGCTCAGCTATCACACCAGGAGTCTCCATCCTAACTAACATCACAGCAGCTGAGGGTGGATCTTCCCACCAACAGCTCAGACTCTTTTTTTTTCAACTAGCTTTCCATCCTGCCATTACTGCTACGGAATGTGGGACAGGGGGCAGGGGATCGATCAGCTCAGTGAGGTCACTTACCACCAAATACAGCATGGTGTACAGGGAGAAGGATGCGTGCCCAGAGAAGAAGGATTTCCTGCAAAACAAAGCAGGTGCTCAGAACCAGCCAGTATAATCCTCAGTATTATAATTTTCCCTATAGTATGGTGACCTGCCTGTGGCATCTGAGGGTGCCAGACCAGAGGGACCCACAACCCCCAATTTGCTGGGTTATAAAACCCCTGTTATCCGCCCTGCTTGCTGGTGAGGCAGAAAGCGAACGGATGGACAGGATGCTCGCATTGTTTGTCCCTTCCTGGCCTACTCATGGGACAGCAGTTATTTCCAGGATAACTCAATAACTCATCATCTCGCCTCAAATAACCGGCAGACCCTAAAGAAATGAGCAGAGAGCAACTTCTCCAGTCGCTTTGTTGCAGCATGAGGAATGTGACCCCGAAAAAGTCAAAAGTGGGCATCTGATGGATGTGTTAGAGCTCCAAGGAGAGGCACTGGCAGCCCTGTGTGGTGGAGCCTTTCCTGAGGAGAAGCTCGGCTCTGCCACACAGGACAGCTCGGGCTGCTCACCATGAGCTCAGCTCCGGGGGTGAATTCCCACACTGAGCAGCGGCTCAGGGAAACAATAGTGTAGGAGTAAAGAGAAAGGAAAAGAAATGTTATTCAGCTGAGTGCCACACTTCCCAAGGGAAACTGCTGGTCACTGGAAAACGGATTTATGGCCTTCGCAGAAAATGCAGCATTTCATAGAATCCTAGAATGGTTTGTGCTGGAAGGGACATCAAAGACCATCTCACTCTACCCCCTGCTATGGCTAGGGACAGCTTTCACTACCCCAAGTTACCCAAAGCCCTGTCCAACCTGGCCTTGAACACTTCCAGGGATAGGGCAACCACAGCTTCTCTGGGCAATCTGTTCCAGTGCCTCACCACCCTCACAGGGAAGAATTCCACCCTAATATCCAATCTAACCCCACTCTCAAGTCTGAGATTTGAATCCTCTATTGCTCACAGAGAAACCCCAGACACATTTAGTGGCAGCAACCCACGGCTTTGGTGCCACAGGCTCTCACCTGGCTTCCTGGACCCTGCTGTCATTTCCCCTGCAGGTGTAGTTCTGGATGTAAACTCCCTTGGCGCAGTTGATGGTGGAGAAATCCAAGTCACAAACCGCCAGGAAATGCGGCCGCAAGCGCCCGACGGACACTTTGGCAATGTCTGTGAAGGACTGGCTGATGGCGCAGCCGAAAACAAAGCAGCCCACTTGCTTGTAGAGGGCTGCCACGTAGGGGTTCTGGATAAAGGAGCGGGATTTCTCCTTCAGGTAGTGGACGCGGTAGAGCTCTCCTGTTATAATCTGTGAGGGAAGAACAACAGGGAGGTTAGAGAGGGGGAAAAACGCTGTGCAAAACCAGGGATGGGTGTAAATGCAGGGCTGAGGCAGCTCTGAGACCTCAAACCAGGAATCTGCTTCTCCAGTGAGGAGGGAGAACCCATGGCCCAGTGTCTCTCCATCCTCCCTCTCTTCCCTCCCAATGCTCGGAATGTTGTTTATGGAAAAATCCAATAAACAAAACAAAACGGGGTAGATTTTGGGTTAGCACGTTGGCATATCCTTACGAAAGTGAAATAACACCCCAGCATAGTGGGAAAAGAAAACTGACATAAACCAGATAAAGAATTGGTGTGTGTTGGGAGGGAGAGGCCAGACCCACTACCCTCTTATCAAACTGATTTTGGAGGAAAATAAACCCACAGCCTGCTTATCTTCCTCTCTTAAAATCATTAACACAACAGGGGAAGAAACAGAAAGCCCCAAATTTTTCAGATTCTGGCCCAAAACCTGCTGCCAGCAGACCCAACTCAGACCTCTCAAAGCCTCCATAAAGTCCAGTTATTTGGGGGCATTTCAAGGAGTCTTGCCATCACACGGCAGCAGATTATGTTTTTCTTGTGTCAGGGGTGCTGAGGTTTGACAATATGGCCATAAATCACTGTCAGGGAGCAGAGGACCCAACTTCTCACATTCATGACTCTTAAAAGACAGGTTAATGAAAATCAGGCTGTGAAATGAAGTCCAAATGTCTCACCCCTCCCAAAGAGCCAAAGGTTTAAATTGTTCTCCGTCACGCTACACACCTAAATTTTAAGCTCCAGATTTACAGCTTTAGGATTTCATTCATTACTCTAAATGTTTTTATACCTGAGTAATAAATCGAGGCAGGGTTGGTGTGGTTTTGTTTTGGATGCCTCCTTGTCCCTGCCTCTCTGTAGTCACGGGGACTGTGATATGTAAAATTAACTGTCAGGAGAAATGCCTTCATATTAATCCCTTTCTGGAGCAGCCAGCAATATTCCTCCCGGTGTGGCAGCCTGCCAGCCAAAAGCAGGAGACGAGGCTCCCCTGCCTACCTTTTTTAAAAGCTTGGCACAACCTTTGGAAACTAATAAACTGGAAAAGTATGGCAATTAGACTAAGAAGAGTTGAAGCTGTATCATTGTTTGAACTCACTCGTACCAGGGCTTGAAAAAACAAAGGTTGACCTAAGGCAGCTGAAATTGCAGCTAAGCAGGCTTTATCAAAGAGAGATACAACTGTAATAACAGAAAAAAAATGCCAAGCTAGAGCAGGCTCTGCTACCATGCACGGAAATGCTTTGAGTGGCTGCACCACCGTTTGGGGTTTACACGTGACAGCTGAGATTTCCTCCTGGAAATCTGGTAGTGACCAAGACTTATTTAGCGAGCTGCAGCTAACTGGCTTCAGCATCATTTTAATCCTCACAGTCTCCAAAGACCATGGTTTATCTCCATTTTGGACCATTTTCCACCACAAGCTGCCAGCCAAGAAATCTACTGGCGTGAGGCCTGCAGAGGGAGGTTGTCCTGGATGGACACAGAGGCTCCTGCACGAGGGCAGCTCCACTCCCAAAAGCCTAAATTCACAAGGAGGGGAGCTCTGAGGTTCAAAACTCAGAGGGAAGACCAGACAAATTAAGGACGATATCTGATACTGGGAGATGTGCCATTACTGCAAACTCACAAACAGATCACACAAACCTGAGGCTCTCGGCCTGGGAAAGGCATGTGACCATTTTAAACAGGGACCAACAAAAGTCTGGGGATTAATATTTTTCTCTCACTGTTGGTGGTCTGGGTAATTGCACACATTTAGCAGATTGTAAATTGGAGCCTTCATTCCCTCACTAAAATGCTGCTGGGTACCCAGGAACCCTCCCCAGTTAGTGAAAGCCATGGATCAACTTAATGAGAAGCTAAAAATTGGGTAAACTTGGTTTTTTGGCAGTGCTGTCCCAGATAAAGCAGGACGGTGAAAAACTAATGCAGCACAGATGTGCACGGACTGGAAGGACATCCTGAAAAGAAAACAAGTTTTAAAGATATCAAGCTCTTCTCATGCCTTGCACTCCTGGCGAGCCATCCACACGGGACACGTGCCATTCCCACGTGATGGGCACAACTCCCAGGGACTGGTGCACATATTTTAAAAAGTTGGTCACTAGACAGAAGCCAAGATCAAAATTTTCTGTCTGTGAATGCTTTTTGCAGACTTTCAGTTGTCAAGCCCATTTCATTGTTATTATAAGGTATCACCAGCAATCCAATTAGCCTGTAATTACTTTTAGAGCTTTTCTAGCCACTTGCTTTTGGTGTAACGTTCTCTGTGCTAATCACATTGCAGCGTATCGCCTTCGACTGTAAAACAACCAGCTAATCCAGCTGTGTAACTCAGATCACGTAGCAAATTGATTTTATTAAGAATTTTTCATAGCCTTTCAAGACCTATCAGGTGTGGGGACAGGGGACCACAGCAGTGGTATCCCTACAAGGCTCAGGAAAAAGAGTGTCACCTTCTCCTGGCCATCCAAGGGACCACCAACATCTAGTCAACCACCTTCCACCATGAAGAGAAGCCAGGAGAGATATGAGGCACAGCCCAGGGGCTCGAGCCTCTCCAGTGTCATCTGCATGGAAATTTGCCTGAAGTCAGTAAATACACAGGTATTAAAACCAAATGCATGTCCTCTCACATCCTGATGGAAGCAAAGGTCTCGCCTCTGCTGCTTACTTAACAAACTCTCTGGGTGTCCGCAAGCCACTTAAAACATGACCTGGACCTTTTCACCCCAGGCTGGACTGCCTGTGACGCCACGTAAAGAGAGGGCGTGAAATTTTGGCTGCTTTACCCCAAAAGCCAGCTCCCTGGAAGTCCTCATAACCACTGCCCTGCCTTCCAAAGGCAAACGATGTGAGCGAAAGGAGCGGAGTCAGTGCTTTGCGGATTTGGAAGGAATTCCTATTATGCTACAGTAATTCTGGTATCTGGGTTACATCTGAAGAAGGAGGTCAGGCTGACTTGAATTTTCCATGCAGGCTGCCACAGCAAAGAAATCTGTTGCTTCGGTTCCTCGTTAGCCATTTGTGTCACTCAACGGCAAATAACTGAGCTTTTGAATTTACCTTATTAAGTTACATTTGTTGTGGGCACAGTGAAACCAGGGCAGAAACATCCAATTCTCTGGGGATTTTCTTTCTCTTTTAATTGACCTGCTATTTCGTGGTAGAGAGCTGATGGATCACATAGGCAGCTGATTATGTTTCCAGTTTCTGTTCCAACTCCTGTATTTGCCGCTGCCTCATTAGGGATCAGAAGCGCACTCTGCATGGAGCTGGCGTGCCGATAGCTCCGGCAGTAATGCGAAAATGAGAGCCTTTTTCATTTCATTTTTATGGCTTTTCCACACTCGGAGGTCATTCACCTGCGGGGTGAAATTCTGCCGTGTTTATAGAATTGGGGGCCTGGCACCTTTTGGGCTTGTTATGGGGAGGGAGGGGGCAGACGGACAGGGCAGTTTTGGGGACCTACTTTGCTGAGGTCAGGGAATGATGGAGAGATGAGGAAACAGTGGAGATATTCATACCATGAAGCAGCAAGGCTGAGAATGGGATGGCAGGCCCCGTGCCATCCTAAAATATCTATTGCCCATGGCATTGCTCCTATAAGGAATGACAAAAGCTACAAGAGGAACAAGTGCTCCTGGTCTCTCCATCTCCACCCCTCCCAGATGAAGGAGCAAGAGGAAGGTGGCAACTGTGGGAAAGCACCTGAGCTGTTCCGGCAGCAGGTGAGATGGAAAATGTTGGTACTTTTCACAGGGGAATTTCATCTTAGCTGCAAGTGTTTAAGCCAACAACCAGGAGACAGAGCTCTTGTCTTCTGCCCCAGACCAGGCACACGCTGGCCTAAGGAGGCTCAAAGTCATGGGCTGAGTTCAGCTTTTTGCCTGACAAATAAAGCTCTTGCCGTGCAATCCTTCCCTAGCACAGCTCTAGAAAAACTGGCAGGAGAAGGAAAATGAAGAGGCTTTGGGAAGGGGGGGCTTAAACTACTTTTTACAGCAAGGACTCTGGGAATATGCTCCCCATGGAAGGTTTTAATTGTCTTTTAAAAAAGGCTGTAATACGCAATCCCTTAAAAACCTAATACTAACCTGTTAAATTTTCCAGGCACTGGTTAGCTGAAAAGATGTATCCTGTCTTTGTTTTTTAAACCTTATAAAATAGGCAAATACCAAGAGTTATTTGAATAGGGACAAACCATGCCAAGTCTTTACTGACACTCAAGTGGTTTTGCCTCTACTCTGAACTCCTACTGGAGGGTGAAAAAGTTCTTGTGAAGCTCACAGACTTGCCCAAACAGCTTTGGGCCTGTTTACAGGCTTCAAGAGTAATCTCATTCCTCTCATTACCAGCTTTCATTTGTAAATGTTTGCAGCTCCACGCTTACAAAAGTCAAACAATCGAAGAGGAGATGTGCACCCGGTAGATAGCGTGGCCACATTAGCAAGACAAAGAGGTGCCAAAAACCCCTCCCGGGACAGAGAAGGAGGTTCTGGAGGTGGGACTTACCGCGAGGATGGCGATGAGGATGCCCGCAGCACACAGCACCGCGTCGTTGATGGTCTCCACGTTCTTCTGCGGGTACCTGATGCTGTCGTCGTCGCAGTAGAAGCCCCTCTGGTAGGGTTGGATTGTGCTTGTCTCGATGATGAGGAAGGGCAACCCGGCTGCAAAGAAGAGGAGACAACAACCGAACCCATCAGCAATACAGGCAAACACAAGCAGCTCACAAAAAACCCCCACGACTCAACTAGAAAACCCCTTGCAAACCATGCATCACCGTTCCTGGTGCTTTTCTTTTCATGTAGCTATCTTTCCAAAGGGAATAGCACTGGGATTTGTTTTTCCGAGCTGTTCTTGCAGGGAAAAAGCATCTCCTCTGTTATGGTTATCAGATGTCTGCGCAGCCTGGTTCCAGTTAAGCCCTGTGCGCTGCAAATATTAACTTACAGGAACAGACCCCTGGAGCAATCCCTCTGCAAAAGGCCATGAAAACCAATCTGGCACTTTTCTCCGGGGAGGGCCCGATGCTCTTCCGAGCGCCCCGGGCAGAGCAGCCCAGAGTTGTGCAAACAAACACGGCAGGATCGAGTATCTGCAGGGCTTCTCTCCTACCTGGCCAGCTCAGCTACACTCTCCATCCCAATCACTTCCCTGCCTTTGAAGCCTTCCTGGACTCACTGCTCTTTGTATTTACAGGGTGTATTGACAGCTTTCTGAGAGTGTTTGTACCTGCTAATGCAACAATCATGTGCTTTGAGCAGCTGTAGGACACCCATCCTTGACCCACCCATGCAAGGACCAGCCCATCCACAAGAGCTGGTGAACTCTCATCAGAGCCTGTTCACCTTCAATCACAATACAGCCACGTGAAATCTGGGTTTTAAATACTATCTGTGAACCTTCTGTGCAGGATTCCTGCGTCTGCACATCTTGGCTGGATCTTTGCACCAGGCATGGAGCAGATCTGCTCAAGAACGTGGGCCAGGACACACAGTATGGAGGGGACACCTGGAAATCGTGGCACGTCTGTAACTCCACGCTTTTTTAAGTTTTTCAGAGAAATACAGCACTGCCTCAAACCTAGAAGGGTGTTTCCCTTGCCACAACGTCACCTTGGACAGGGCATCCTCAGTCCCTTTGCCTCAGTTTCCCCATCCATCTTTGCCGTTAAGCCCATCACCGAGAGGAGCACTACATCCCCACAAAACCAAGCCCCAAATTCCCTGAAACCCATGTTCAGAGTAAATCACAAACCACAAGGTACAGGAAACCCTCCTCCCACTTGCCGAGCGAAACCCAGGTAAGGGGAAAAACAAATGCACAGTGGTTCCAGCTGTCCTTGGGCCAAGACAACAGGTCTCACACCCAGATCCTACAGAAGGCATTAGGGAATACTTGTCGACCACTAACTTGCTTAAGTATCTGTGGGTTTGTTTACACAGCTAGAAGTCAAAGACATCAGAGGGTTTTTCCTTCTAAAATGAATAAAAATAATAAATAAAAAATGAAGTGCTGTTGGGTCTGACCCAAAGCTGTCCACAGCACATTTGTAGCGAACACCATCTGCTAGATGTGATTAGCAAGGGCACCATCCATGTTGTTCAGAAGTGTCATCAAAATAATGCTCCCCACGTTCTCCACACGAACCACTCTCCGGATTTCACTTTGCGCAATCCACTGTGGCTCCTTTTCCTATATGTTAATGGGTTTGCCTAAGCCAGGATTACTAAAGGGTTTTGTTAGTCTTAAGAAAAAACTCCATCACTTGTGAGCAGGGACAACACGTACTGAAGTAAAATTTTCAAGTACCCGATAGTGGTCTAGGCCACTGCTCAGGACCCCTTTCAGGTCCTCTCCAAGAACTCTGGAAATGGGTTAATTACAAGTTCTTGGCCCCAAGTTGCTTGGCAAGGCCGGACAGTTTCCACCACACGTGTGAAACAGCGAGAAACAGTTTCAGAACTGCCCGCCCAGCTCAGATTTGGTAAATAAAATCGGACATCTCGCGTGAATCCAGCTGATCTTCATTCCACGATTTAACCGTTTTGACGCCCAGCCAGCTTGGCCCCAAAAGCCTGCCTCTGATGCCAGCTTTAATCCCGTTTTAATAGGCCACTTAAAAAATCCTTAGGTTTCCCGACGAGAAATGGCAGGGGGAGAAGCGCTAACGTTGCTGGGCGCGATCCGGTTTCACGCGCGCCCGGAGCGGTGGCGCGGGGTTGAACTCGGGGAGTAGACACACCACGGTTACGTGGCTCATTGTTATTCCTCCAGTTCCTCTTGTTAATGGCTTTCACATGACAGGTCTGTAAAACACATGTTCCCACAGACAATAAAATACATCTGAAAGCCAAAACCGGCCCTAAAAAAAAAAAAACCAACCCTAAAAAAAAATAAAATGAAAAAAAAAAAGACAATAGTGTTCCTATATATTCTGTGAACCCAGGAATAATAAAGATTTGTTTCCTTTTCATTCGTTGAGCAGCATGGGGTAGTATTTCCGTGTCTCAATTAAGTGTACACTTGCCACAGCTATAATAAGAGCATAAGTGACCTATATGGGACACATTTCCATAAAGCACATAGGCATAGTTTGGAAAATCCGATGGGTTTGTTTTCTCTCCTACAAACTTGTGGTTTAGTGGGATATTGCCAATCAAGTCTTGATATTTTTCCAGCAAAACACTAACCTCAGATTCCCTTTTTTTTTTTCCCTTCCCCTTTTTTTAACATGAGAAACATAAACACACTCCCTATAACTGAATGAATATTACTTAGAAGACAGAACATGCCCTTGATCTTGAGGGCTGGGTGAGAGGCTGCTCTTTCACCCAAGGAACGGAAGACCCCAGCCCATGGCAAACAATAAATTGTGCTCAAGACGGCTTTCCTTCCATGAGGTTATGTCTTGGAGGACGGGTTGTCTAAGGGACTAGGTCAACACCCACATTTTTTTTGGCGAGGGGGTTCCAGCATGGAGAAACCTGTAGTGGTGCCAAAAGGCCGCCAGAGCATGGGTTTTGCAGAAAAAACAATACAGAGGGAAGTCTGGAAGAAGACAGAAAATTAAACGCAGAGAGAGATGCCTTTGGGATCCCTCAGCAAAACACCACAGAGACATTATTCACACTAGGAGATCTGCCTGAGGCAAAAGGATCCAGAAGTGGGGCTTACAGCCCACACACCTTGGAAATGGAAGCCAGGAAGGGTAGGGTTGTACTGTGAGGATGGAACATCTGGCCTCATTACCTCTCCTGCCCCAGTCTGCCTCTCTGACTCAGCATTTTAAAAGGGACTTCAGATTGTGCACCCCTGGCTGCAATGACTCGGATCTACGGATTCAACAGCTGAACCCCGTAAGGGTGTTAAGTCTTCGACCTCCACCACTTCCCACCCCTACACTTTGTACTAAACTACTGAGGACACAAGAGGTTCATTTCAGGAAACAGTGACTTGCACTGAAGTGAACGACAGATGTACAGGGCAGGCAAAAAAATTACACTGATTTTGGAGATGGTCACTTTTCTCCAAAAACGGTCCCATCTGGTCATTCTGTCTGTGGCTACAACTCACCTACGCGCACAGACTGACGGCAAAATCTTCAGGATGATCCAGAAAGGCCTCATATCCTCCTTAATATCAGTATCTCCACGCTGAGAAATTACACAGCAGCTTGTGGCCCATGTCCTAAAGCATGGACACAACACTGGCATATCCAAAGGGACCTGTGCAACCAGAGAAGGGCTGCTATCCCCATCTCACAGGAAACTAAAGCATAAAGCAAAGGGATTTGCTTCTTCCAATGGAAAAAAGGTGAACGGCGCTGAAATTACCTTCTGAACTGTAACATCCTTCTCAAGGTGAAGGAAAGTTTCTTTTCCTTGTTCAACGGGGATTTTTTGCTTTAATAACAGAACAAGGAAATCCCAACCACAAGCTTTTATCCAGCTATGCTGCAGGAGATCAAACACGGCTCCAAACCATGAGCATAACAGAATTCTCTCGGGGACTGATCTTGCCCCATCCAAGCGGGCTCAGCCCCGCTCCGAGCAGCACGGTGCAGGTGTGGACACTGAGGAATTGTGTGAGGCACTGCGGGATGCTGTGGGGCTGGACATTGAAAAACGATGTTGCTTTTGTTGGGAGGAAGTCCAAGTGACTTGGTGACCTCTAACTGCTGGTGTCCTACGCTAAGGCATTTCAGAGCAGGGTTTGAATTTATTTGTCTTTCCATTTAATAAAGCCAACCAAGTTTGGAAATCTAGCACCAAGGAAAAAATATTCCTTTCTTTGGTCAGCACCTTTATTAAGAGGCAGTTAATAGGCAATAATCCTGGGAAGGCTGGCAGCTTTAAAGCTAAAACCCCACCACCAAGCCTAAACAAAACCCCCGTGTACTCTCTGACCAGCTTGAAATGCGCACAAAAATCAAAGGCAGGAGAAAAAAAGGGCTCTGTGTTGGGTACAGCACTTTGAATCTCAGAGTCTTTGAAAAGTTTACACTTGTGCAAATTTAATGGGGGAAAAAAATTCAAAAAGGGGATAAGCTTTCATTGGCCACTCATCAAAAAGGAAAGGGAGCTGAAGGCAAGAGGCATTTGTGCAGCGACCCACCCAGGCCACTCTCATCTTCCCAGCCCAGCCTTCACCTTTGCACCAAATTAAACACCATCACCACCTTTTTCTTTTTAAACGTCTGGTTTTGATGGAGTTCAGGGGTTTTTTCCATTAAACCTTTGTTCTTTCAACCCTGCGGGTCAGCGGGATGTTGCCGGCTATCTCAACAAAGCCATGGTAATTTCTAACAAGTATTCCATGATGCTTTTGCCTGACACTGTCCAGGCCTTGGGTGTTTTTAGGGTTTCACTAGATTAGACATCTACCTAAATAAGTGAAAAAGACCATTAATTAATTTGGCAGGGCTGAGTGGGGTATCTAATTCCTCACTCAAGTCACACTCTGTAAATATTTGGGTACCTACAAGAGACAGGCTTTCTATTTGAAGTACTTAGTGGCTGATCTTGGGTACATATAAACCTTATTTGGTTTACAATATTTGTACATATTTAAAAATGCATATAAACTAGATTAGCCTACGGTAGGCTTTTATTGGGGTTTTAAAAGTTGGCTTCCCAAAACTTTCAGAGAAGAATTGCAGCACTGCAAGGCCAGCCTTGGCAACTGCTGCAAGAGCAAGCAACTCTTGAAGCCAACTTATATTTTATGTGTATTTATACATATATAAAAATATATAAATAAAATTTAATAACCCAAAGAATAGAAGTATTTCCACATTTCTGCCATATCAGGCATGCGCTGTCGACCAAAAACAGAGCCCAGCTCTGCACCAGCACTGGGTGTATCTGAAGGAATGGTGGGAGCCTGGTCAGCTAAAAAAAGATTCTCAAGGGACCAGATCCACAGCCCAGTGTCAGCCAAAATAAGGATCCTACTGCAGCCTGGACTGAGCCATTAAATTTGGATTTCTAAAGGTCTTGAAAGCATCAGTGATGTGCCTCCATCCCAGTGTTTTATGACTGAATCTGGATATTGGAGGACCATATATTCACTAGGACAAGGAGACAACTGTGCTAACCATCAGCTCTGCTATTTTATTACCTGCACAGTCTTAATTGTGCTTCACCTTGATTCCAGCAGTCCAGCAGACTGATCTGTGCATCTGCCTGTATTTTGGAAACACATCTAATATCTTTGTTTGCAAAACAGATTCCCATTCAACTCTATTACAGTTCCACTACTCTCAGCTACACAGACACACGAGGAGAGACAGTTCTCCACACAAACAAACCCTAGACTTTACAGTAAAACAGGTACCTGCTTTAGAGTACTAAAGAACCTATAAACAAGGATCCGTATATATCGCATTTCTCTGATTTGACCTGTTCGGAAAAGTTCTAGGACACAATGGGTTGATTTCCACAAAAAAAAAAAAAAATCAGTTAATTTCTACTTGCTGTAGGTTCATTCATGTAACTCCCATGAACACCTGCCCCATCCATGTTAATCTGTCTTGTGTCCTTCCCATGAAGAGAGTGACAGTTTTGTCCGCCTTATTATTATTATTTTTCAGCCAAATCAAAGAAACTTCAAAGCAAACCTCACCATTTTAGGCCCACCAGATGCTACAGAGTCCAAAAGACTTCCTAGTGGGGAGACACAGGTCCATTTTGACCTAGATGATGATATTTTCCGGGTTCTTACTTTTTGGGGTTTGTTTGTTTGTTTTTAGTAAGAACTGGTTAATCAGGAACACTGGGCAAAACATCTTCTCATGCCTGCTAGCGCAGTAGCAAACAAGAAGAAAGCCAAAAATATTTATTTTCTATATGGACAACCCCATAACATTGATGACCCCTGGCTGCAGAGGTGTTTGAGAAGTGTCTTTAAAAGGAACCAAAGGTAGTGTCAGAAATGACAGGTGTCTCTGCCTGCTGCCCAAACCCATCCCTGGAAGTGTCCAAGGCCAGGCTGGATGGGACTTTGAGCAACGTGGCCTAGTGGAAAGTGTCCTTGCCCATGAACACGACAAGCCTTAAGGTCCCTTCCAACCCAAATCATTCCACGATTCCATGACTCTCATCCTTAGTGGTTAATACCCCTCTGTGCAGCCCAGAGTATATTTATTGACCCAGACATCCTGGGAGAATATTATTCTTAAAAGGTTCTTGGTCACAGATACTTTAAGCCAAATGCCAAATTATCCTCTCGCACTGCAAATTCCTCTGGATTTGAAACCAAGAGTAGAAACACTTCCTCATGTGGCTGGAGCACAGCTTGCCAGCCTCACGCTCCAAGAGCTGCAGATGGACAGGAATGCTGCCACTGTTTTTTTCTGGGAGAAAAAGTGCTTTTAGTGAGTAACTGTTACCTATTTTCAAAGTTAAGGACCACATACAAAGGAAGAAAGAGAAGGGAATTCTACAAAGAGCGTTGAGTTGCTCCTCAAGGGAGTTTGGCGTGAGCTGATGCATTAAAAAACCTTTAATATAAAGGGCACATATATTTTCAATACTTAAGAATGCATTAATAAGAACAAAAGGTCTTATCCAAGCCACAGTATATAGGTCCATACAGAATTCTGCATTCGTGGGGTAAAACAGATTTAAACCAGACTGGCCAACCAGCAAATTTGGAGAGGGTGAATATAAAAGACATTACCAACAGGAGTCCAGAGCCAAACTCGATGGAAACAAAGCCATCATTTCACATTGTCTACAGCAAGGGATAAAATGTAACACCCATGAAAACCCCAGTGTCAACACCTTTTGAGGCATCTGTGCACATCCACGTGCTTTGGAAGTCTCACAGATAGGACAAGCCTGACCTAGGATGACCCAGCTTGAAGAGAGGGGAAAAATTAAAAAAATAAAGATGTGCCTGTGGACTCTGCAATGGTGAAGGCAAACAGCTCGTGTGAAAAACACAATGGGGTGACTATTATGTTTTCAATTACAAATGGAGTGAGCAGGGTTTGCTCTGCCGGTCAGCGGGGTTTGGAACGAGCTTCTCACCACCACTCCCCTCTGGGCTCTGCCTTCGAGGAAGGGCTCGGGCCACTGCCCAGACCACTGCCCAGCCCCAGCAACTCTCAACACCCCGTTTCTTTTGGGGGAATCTGAGAGATTTCTGCCAAACTGATGAGTGAGCAAAGCAGTTGCTACCCTTCATCCCCATCATCCCACCGGCTGGGTGAACCCGAGTATTTCCCCACTTAATAACAACTCTGTTCTACTCATATAGAATCATAGAGTGATAGAAAGGGTTGGGTTGGAAGGAACCTTAAAGATCACCTAGTTGCAACTCATGGGCAGGGACGTCGCCCACTAGATCAGGTTGCTCCGAGCAACAACCATCCAACCACTTCATCACCTCTATTCAAGAGGAAAATTTTGTGACCTAGAGGTGCTGTTTTAACACATAAAATAGCAAGCAAAAATTCCTTATCTCAGCTTACTGCCCCCAAAGATTCCCACATACAAGCCCTGGTTCCTCCTCTTTGCATGGCCACCCCGAACCATAACAAGAACAGGTGGAAATACAAAACTGTAGCCAGTGTAATGCAGTCAACAAAATTCTGTTATTTTTAAATCAGTAAAGACACAAAGAATATGAAGGAAAAACGAAGCCAGTTAACCTGGTCAACATTAGGTCTCTTAAACAAAAATTCATCAAACTTCATCACTGAACTTCCCAAACATCTTCCTGAGCACCACGGCCGGGCAGTGCCACTGTAATAAACCATGTTTTCGGGAGAAACTGCCCCTGTGCAGGAGGCAGCAGAGCCCCTGGCCATAGCTCCGAGCCTGCCACCAGTAGCTTTTTGACCCACTTCTGTCAATGTACCTATTGTAAATGCAAAATCCTTCTTCGGATTTGAAGCAGCAGCCACCTGCACAAATAAGGCCGGGTTATAACTCTGTAACCCAATACAAGCACTGGAAGCTTAAAAAGTTTGTATTCCAAAAAGCACTTCTGACCTCTTCCTTAAAAGTTCACTAATCACTTTTAATTCATAATTTATTTCCTCTTAATATACTTGCTTTATGTAATACCCCCCTTCCCCCCTCCCCTTCCTCTCCTCCTTTCTTTTTTCTGGAAGTTCCCCAGGAGAAAATGGTATTACACAACTCCCTTGATTAACTGGAAATGAAGCTTTTCCCCCTCGGTAGTCGCGATTCGGTAGAGTTTCCAGGACATAAAGCACGGCCCAGAGTGCTGAAAGGCAGAGAGACGTGGGTGGAAGTGATCCAAAAGCCCTTAAAGTGATGGGGGTTGATCTTGGTGGTCCTCAGAGCAGAGCTCAGTAAGGCTTCGCCTATTTATCAAGGGGTTAAAAAAGTGTAATATTACCATTCTTCTTGTTCTTCTGTATTTTGACTGCACTGAGTGGCATCCTAATGTATACATGATGCAATACATGATATAACTGAGATTGTGCTGGTAACCTGGGTAATATTAAAAAGTAAATAAAAATCATGCTCCTAATTAAAACAGCTTTGTATTACAGGAAAAGGAGACTTTTCAGTGGAAGGAGGAGGTATGACAACTGCTGCCTTGGCCATGCTGACACCTTGTTGCCCAGAGAAGTTTGAGTTACTTTGGTGGAAAGCACCTAGGAATGGGGTATTTTGGAGGGAAGACATCACCTGCAGTGACAGAGGTGTCCACCTCATGCTGCTCACAAGGACTTACCCTGGTCCATCTGCCTCTGGACGAGATCTTATGAATTATTCGTGCCCCTGAAAGCCAAACAGAATTTTTTGGCACAGCATGGTTCCATGCTGCGCACCATCTCAGACTTCCGGGTGCTTTTATCCCTCTTAAGAAACTGAAAATTCCGCAAACCCAGTGTAACAGTAACACTGAAAACCTCACCACCCTGTTCCGCAAGCACAGGGCCAGCCAGGGTGGGCACAGCCACACCGTCACCCCAGCCCCTTTCCCATGCACAGCCCAAACCTCCCCGTTATGGCTGCGTTTTGCAGCCAGGTGACATCTCATAACCCTGTTTCTTCAAGGGACAGGATGAATTGGGCCACATCCGAATGGCACAGGCAAGGGCCAAGGCTCTATTCACACTGACTCAAGGGACACAACATGTACCGTGCCTTTTAAAACCAAACACGGAGAACTCCCAGTTTCCATTTCCAGCCTCCTGCAACAATGCTGTGCCCTGCTGTCAAGGAACGTGTGAATAAACTGAGGAAAAAAGGTTAAAGAAGCCCAAGGGAATAGGAGTCCCTTTTTCTTTATTGCAGTTAATTTTGACAAAGGCTCTTCTGTTTCCTCTCCTCCTTTTTGTTTTTTTTTTTTTGGAAAGGCTTCGTGCCAAGCTGCATTATTCCTCTTCACCATGGTACTGCCATGAAACTCGGCTGGTATGTTTGCCTGAAAATCACAGGTTTTCATGGAAATTGTTTTTATCTCAACAACTACTCCCTTTGTCACCTCAGACGTGAAAAGAAGAGAAAGGCTCAGGCTCAAATCCCATCCCAGCAACAAAGCATCCATGAAAAAGCACCAGGACCTTCCAAACCCAGCAGCAGGAAGACCTGCCCTCCCAACAGGGCAGAAACCCTCCAAAAACCCTTTTACCACCTCGCTCAGAACACCAGTGCGACCGCAAACCCAGAAGAGATGCTGTGCACAGCCTCAGTTTGAAACACTGAGGCTTGGGGAAAAAAAGCATCCCAGTGGCGGGATTGTTTTGAAGTATTTTTTTTAAGTGGAAATAGTTTCTTTTCTTGCGGCCCGTCGTGGCAACCAGAGCCCTCTGGCTCCTGTCAGCGAGGCAGGAGCTCGGCAGCTCCTCAGGGGTGTCCTCTATTTCCAGCCTACTTACTGCCCTGTTGAGAAAGGAGCCTATAGATGCTCCAGTTCTCAGATTTGGGACTTTGGAGGGACTGGGTTATTCAACAAACCAACCCTTTCTAAACACTGTCAAAGGAGTGATTTGATGCCTTTCAGTGCTTACCATACAAAACGCTGAAAGACCAGCAGACTTCAAAAGCCACAGAAGCGGAGCTGGAGTTTGGCAGGAGTTCATTAGCTGCCTGTGTCCTTCTGTGTGTGGCTTGTAATTACATGCAGACCTGGTGCCAAATCCTCATCTACTGAGGGGTACCAATTAACGTGCTGCTGGATGACTCACAGGTAGCTAACGTCGAGATTTATACACCCGGCGTGCCAAACATCCCATGCTTTTTTTATTATTATTATTATTATCATCAATATTTTTTTTTATTTTAAGCTGGCCTTTTCCCCCCTCTTTTCAAGTTATCATACAAAAACAAGGTTTTGGCAGTAAAAGTGGGGTTGTCCAGCCTGTTCCCAGGGCCACACGCTGGCGGGCCTTTTCCTGCTGACACTGTGTACCACATCTGCAGGGAAATGCACATCTCTTGGAGCACGGGCCAAGGGCTTCCAAGTTAAACCATCTACTGTGTTTTCTCTTTGTAAAAAGCAGAGATTTTTCTGCTCGAAGGAGAAAAATTCTAAAATTGAGGTACCATTTACACTCCATACTTACCTTTCCTGCTTCTTTCACCCTCTTACTCCTACAGGTAGCAAAACAATAACAGCAGCTGGGGAAGCAGGTAACTAGAAGTGATAATTTATTTTTTGGAGGGGAAATGTACACAAGACTGCATCTCTGACAAAAGATTTAAAAAAAAAAAACCCACAACAAAAAAGAGCCTTTCTTCTCTTACTTGAAATCTGCATCCCTTTGCCTCTCTTACTGGAGATCTGCATCCCTTTGCAGCCAGCTGGCCCCCAGTGCAGCCCTTGGCAATTAAAAAAAACCTTGGGAAGTCAAACACAACAGCATGGAAGTGAGCCCTTTGTTTTCCTGTTTTGTCATTCCTGTCTTGTGTTTGATCCCAAGAAGATTTCTCAGGCTGAGAGGAAACCATGGGCCCAGTGGAGCATCTTGGCCCTGACTGGGCACAGGTCTCCAAGCTCACTGGTTTGCCACTGCTGATGGTTTCCCCACGGGGAGCATGGAGACCCAGGCCTCATTTCCTTCTGCTTGACTTTCTCTTTCCCAAAAAGCACTGCCCCTCAGCCCTGGGGGATAACAATTCCAGGAGGGCTGCAAGTACAACCCAACGCTCGCACCACTTTATCCTTCTCTAATAAACCTTTCACTGCATTTGACACGATACAGGTCTTGTCCAGTCATGAAAGCTCTCCTGCTTATCAGGAGAATTTTTAATCAACCAGCAGGGAAAACACGGCCTGACATTTTATTGCTTCCTCGTGCTCTGCTTTTAGATGTTTCGGTTTCTTCCAGCTTGTACTCCTGCTAATCTCTTTAGCCAGGGATCAGTGGAAAGCCTCAAGTTTTCCATGCCCAGCAGCTTCCCCTGGATCATTTGAAGTCAGGGCAGGCAGAGGAGCATGGGGACAGTGGGGGGTTTATGGTGTGATGGGAGAAGAAGGCACCAAGCTCTCCATTCACTGCAGGTTCTGGAACAGGGTTCTGTCCTGGCCACAATCACAAAACAACAAACAACGTCTGTGGGGAAGGGTCATAAGAAGTTCAGCTTTCCTCTATTAAAACCATCTGGTGCCTATAAAAAACCCCAAACTGGTTGCTTGGGATGGTTGGTAGCACCTCCTCCCTGCTCAGCTCTTCCTGGCACCTCAGGGGAACGTGGTGGCACCAGAGGTGTCACAGCGAGGGACAGGGCTGCCATGGGAACAGGGGGCCTGGCAGACAACCCCTCCACTGTGCACCCCTCCCGCTGTGAAGAAGGTGCCCCAGCATCCACCTCATTGCACTTCTTATCTGAGCCAGAACTCCTTTACAAGGTGCCTGTCCCCTCAGGAACGCTGGCTCCTGCCAGAGTGCCCTCGGTGAGCCCCTGAGAGGGCTGAGCTTTCTGAGCAAAATAAAACATCCCTGTGAGGCCGGTGTGGGACCCTGCAAAGGGTTTCTCCAGGTCAACCGGTCCCCCTCCAGCATCAACAGTGAAGAGGCACCGCCAAACCTGCAGGGGATGGGAACCTTTATTAAAAA
>VZTD01003312.1:1648446-1659422 GCA_013397725.1 Rhagologus leucostigma | reverse complement strand
AAAAAAAAAAAAAAAAAAAAAGCCTAAACCTCTCCTTTGTTTTCCAACAGAAATAAAAAAAAACGGGGGTGAAAAGAAAAAAAAAAGGAAAAGAAAGGAGAGGAGAGGAGAGCTTACAGCCAGTTCCCCAGCCTGTAACACAAAACCAGGCTGTGCTGGGAAACCTTACACCACGCGGCATCCAGCTCATGTACTCCTGCTCCGCTCGCCGCCTCCCGGATGCTTCCCCAAGCCCAAACTGCCCTTGAGAGAAGCCAAGCCTCAGCCTCTGCTGAAAAGCCTCTTTGTTTGGATTCCCTTTCCAAATCAGCGTATCCTGAGATTGAACTCCCTTCCACCCCTCTGCAGGGCTTTTTAATGTTGGGATGCCTTTGGCAGCAGCCAGATCTGCCAGCAGGTTTGCGGTCCCGTAACAGCGCTCAGCCGGCGGAGCTGGGGCAAGCTCAGCGCGAGGAACTTTCTCCACGATAAAGGAGAGAAAGGCAGGGAGCAAGAAAGTATTGCAGAATTACTTCAAAAGATCCTTTAATCATGAATCGTGAACAGACGAGCTAAGTTCTCCTTAATTAAACAATAGCTTTAATCAGCCTTCAATAGCTGGCATTACTCAGAGGGTGGTGAGGCCCTGGCACAGGTTGCCCAGAGAAGCTGTGGCTGCCCCATCCCTGGAAGTGTTCAAGGCCAGGTTGGACAGGGCTTGGAGCAGCCTGGGATAGTGGAAAGTGTCTCTGCCCACGGCAAAGGGTGGAACGAGAAACAAGACAAGCTTTAAGGTCCCTTCCACCCAAACCACTCCGTTGTGTGACACCGAGGCACACCAGTGAGCTGACCATTTCGTCTTTCTTAAACTGGAATAACTGAAAGGAAACCAGACAAGGCATCAAAGAAACCCAGGCACGGGCTCTGGACCATACAGCATCACCAAGAGGGTCTGACCCCAAGTACTGCCGTGAGCTTTCCACGCAGCCCCGAGGTCATCACTCACTGAGGCATTCAAGACGGACCTCAAGTCCGTCACTCACTGTACACAGAAATAAAATGCATTTTCTTGCACTGCCCACTCTGTCTGCAAGCTCAGGGCACAAGTGTGGTACATCCATACAGCCTCTGACAGGCAACAGGGTCTCCTGTCTCTCTTGGGACTTGCAAGTGCCCCAAAATCCTGCGTTCCCACAAAAGGCAGAGATACAGTACTCCCAGGGAAGGACCTCTGCTCTAGCAATGACCCAGATGAGACCCACAAACAGCACCAAGGCAGTCATTTCACCCCTCAGAGAAAATACAGCAGATCTTGCAGCAAGGGAGTTAACAAGAACATCAGCCCGACACCTCACACTGACCCTAAAGGGAAAACCCTCTTCTCCAAAACCAGCCTCAGGCCCAGGACTTGAAGCTATTTCACAGGGGAAGAAGTTGTTTTTCACTTGCAGGTAGCTTTTTAATTGACCTCAGTGTTACATCTCTCCCTGTGAAAGCAAAACCCTGAGCTTTAAGAAGGTGGATTTTCAGACTGTGGACCCAATACCTGCTTGTGGCAGAAAACTTCAGCGAGAGCAAAAGCAAAGTACCTGTTGTTATATCCACAATCCTGATGTATCCCAAACACTATCCCACTTGTCTGGCAATTTCAAACATGCTGCATGCCTAGATTCTGCAGCGGCTCTGAGAGTTTTACACACTGGAAAACTTCTTTGTGCCCATGGTGATTTATCAAAACGGGCTTTCTCCAAAACGCCATCCGGCTTTTCCACGGGTTTTGCATTTGACAGAGATTCATACCAGCTCAGTCAGAAAAATAAATGCCACAAAACTTCTCCTTTAAGGAAAAAAAAAATCCAAACCACCCAACCCTCACAGCCCAATGCTTTAGAAATGCTTCCACATGCTAATCAGCCTCCTATTCAGTTCCAGACTGAATAGGACTCCAACAATGACAAAGAAATACGCTGAACCTATCCCACATTTCATCCCCTTCACTCAAAATGTTGCTGTTACCTTGGTTTTCAGCCGCTTTGTGGGAGCTGCAGCAGAATGACAGCTGCATGCTAAAGCTGCAGGGATGGTCAAGAAACCAGGAGTGCTGGATGAAAAAATACCCGGCTCAGATTATGTGGGGAAAAAAAATGGAATTATTCGAGGAGATAGCAACTGATGCTGCAAATTTTTATAAGAGTTAATAAGAAAAAAACTCCAAAAAACCCCTCGAGTCCTCTACTAAAAGCACAGCCTCTCACGGTCAGGCAGCAAAGGGAGCTTTTTCTCAGCCTGGCAAGTATGAGTAGGATAAAAGCCCCTCCAAGCGCTTCCCTTTGAGAATTATCCATTTTTGTTATGTATTATCAACTGGCAGATGCCTTAGCGCAGCTTTTCCTCCATATCCTTAACCTGAAAAACTCCAGCTCTTATTCTGGGAAAGGACAAGCCAGCTCCTGCTGCAGTGGGTGAATCCAAGGCTGCTTCCTTTTTCTGCAGAACATGGAAGCACCAGAACAGAGCCACCCAGGGAAGTTTTCATAGGAATTAGGGTGGGAAGCTCCAGGACAGGTGCACACATACCCTAGGGACACACTTCAGCCCCAGCCCCGGCAGTCACAGACTCCTCCACAGTCGCTGAGGATCTGATTTCCAGATACTTTGGGAGGCCTGGCAGAACTGGCAGAAGCATTGAAGTTTGCAGCTCCAACGGGGAATTCAGGAAGGAATTAGAGGTACCTCAGCAGCTCTGAAAGCCCCAGTGGGCACCTGGGTGCCTCTGTACTGGAAACACTGCCTTCAAAGCGTGCCCTCGCCGGGCTCCAGCGCCTGCCCACGCACGGAGGTGATGCTGCTCCCTCATGCTCCTGTCTCCCTAGATTAGAAACTCCCAGAGGCACAAACCTCCCGTGACGTGCCTGGGCAGGACCGAGGGCAGCACAGCCTGGCACAGGGATCCTCGACCCAGCACTTGAATTCAGGGAGAAGCAGCTCCCCAAAAAGCAAGGGCCATCTGATCGGTGATCAAAGAGCCACTCCAGAAACCTGCTAACACCAAACTGATTCACAGCTATCGACTTCAAAGGAGTTTTGCTGCCTGCCATCAGCTCACCAGCCGTCCAAAATTACTCCCTGAGCATCACTCAGAACACAAATGCACCCAGTGGTTACTGACCAGACCTGCTTATCAGCATTTTACCACGCTGTTTGCGACTTTTCCCTTTGCAAAGTAGCACTTTAAAGGGCGGTGGGCCTTGCAGAAAAGCCTTGGAAGCCCTCAAAATGCTTGGGATGTGGGACTGGTTGCCACGGCTGCTGTGCTGCTACAAAGACCAGAGCGAAGACCTCGCTGTCAGCCGGGTGAGAACGATAACGAAGACTGGGCTGGCTGCTCCCTCCAGGGTTAAAGGAAAGCCCATCACACCACCCTCCAAAAAAAGTCATAAATAACCTGCTGAGTGTCAAGGAGACAGGAAGCCCAGACCACATTTGGCACATTGGCTTTCAAATTCAGTGGCTGGGCACTTGGAGGATGTGATGAGGTCTCAGCTTCACAGGAGCGCATGCTGAATTAACAGCAACGTAATTAATATCTGCGTGCAGTGCCTGCATGGTCAGACACAAGGGCACTGCTGGCTGGTCAAAAACGGCTGTCATTTTCTGTGATTTACAGCAAAAGCAGGTGAAAGCCAGCTGCAGGATGTCACGCAGCTCACTGCTCCCTTTGTGCAGCACCAGACTGACACTGCTGGGAGACGGGAGCTCTCTGAGGGAGCATCATTTCTTTCAGGAGGCGTGGCTGCCCAAAACCACTAAGCAGTGACTTTCACTTCTTCTCTT
The DNA here is from genome assembly GCA_013397725.1 of Rhagologus leucostigma. Classification (NCBI taxonomy): domain Eukaryota; kingdom Metazoa; phylum Chordata; class Aves; order Passeriformes; genus Rhagologus; species Rhagologus leucostigma. The sequence goes on along the minus strand of VZTD01003312.1, from coordinate 1,655,609 downwards.
TAAAGCCATGGAGGGAAGAACCACGCTGTTCTCAGCTCCACCAGCCAGCAAAGGTGATGAGGCTGCAAGAGGTGCAGTGTGACATCTGCAAGCTCCCAAAGCAGTGAAGGACACCTCCGTGCCACAGCCACCTTTGGTGTTCAGGGCAAGGTCTGGGTGAACCCAGCAGTGTCAATTGCTCCAGCCTCAATTTGCTGTGTTTTCTGGGCTATGCCCACTGGTGTGTTTTATCAGAAAACCTGGAGGCACCTCACAAGCTTCTCAGTGCTCTGACCAACACACTTTCATGTCTTTCTGGGCAAGGGATGCAAAACTACGGGACAGTAGCAGAGGATTATGAACACTCTCCATTGGCTCAGAGTCACCATCACTGTCAGACCAATTGCAGCTCCCTTTGGGCTCTGGCTGGCAGCCCCAGCCTGGCCCTGACGGAGGCCACCATGTGCTCAGAGAACACAAGGTCGTGTATGGATGCAATCTACAGGCAAGGGACACCCAGGGCTGGAACAGGAACACAAAAAAGCAAAGGCATTTTCAGAGCATCACAAGCTCTGGAGTTAAATTACGTATTCTGCTTATAACTTGACTTGATGCAGAGTCTGTTTTCAACCCTCTGTCTCCAAAACATCCAACACTTGTGAAAAACAAGCCCACTAACGTGACCGACTCCAAAGGATGGAGTTCCATAGGAATTTCTGACACTTCCAAACCTGCCAGGACAAAGCTAACTTTCAAACTCATTCATGCACTCTCTTGGTAACAAACTTACGCTTAAGGCTTGCTTCCAAACTGTTTGCATCAAAACCCAAATGGAGACACTTCAAATTCCCTGGTTTTCGTGGCGTTCTGCCTCCTCAGGTCTAACTGGAGGAGCAGCTTCTGCTGATCACGATCCCGCTGTTGCAACGAAGCCCTGGCGTGCAGCTAAGAGGCAAGAAGGGATTCTCCAGCATAACTTCCCAACAGCTGCTCCAACACGTCCCTGGGCACAGACACCCGATCCACACGAAGGAACTTTCCACCTGCTCTAAGATTGTGGAGCAGGTAGTGCCCCTCCAAGGGGGATGCCATGGGACAGAGCGAAATGGAGACGCGGTGGCTTTGAAAGGGATACAAATGCCCTTCTGAGAAAGGGGCCCCGCTGATCCATGAAGAGATGTGACATACAGGGCACCCTCTTCCCAGCTTTTGGCAAAACCAACCCAGCTGAGGTATCTGGAAAGGCAGAGGGAAGGTCGGCCACAGGCCGGGCCTCCAGACATACTGGCAAGAGGGGAAGCAAAGAAGTGCATTCAGAAAACTGACTTCAGACTTTTATAATTACAGGATAAGTGCTGGATTACTCTAATTCACCTCTTTCACTGAGGTTTTATCATGCTCATTTCTGAGCCTTTTTGTTTGTTTGTTTGTTTGAAATATGAAACCTGACCTATCAGAAGAGCCGAACAAGGCCCTAGGACAAAACAAAAAGGAAGCAATGTAAAAAAAAAATAAAATAAAACATATATGACAGCACTCATAGAAAAGCCCAGCTGGCAGGGGGGAAAGCCACATCCTGGGAGGGGGTTTCCCTGCTTCCTTCCCCCGCTGGGACATAGCCCCTTGGGATGCCAGGGAAGCTGCCGTTCCCAGCGCTGGCTGCGTGGCCGCTGGGATAGGAGGGTTTGAAGGCTGCTGCCTTTCCCCACGCTGCCTTCAACAGGCAGGCCCTTGTTCCAGGCACAGGCAGGCCGGGAGACCACAACGGTCCCTTCTGGATTACTATGGATGAAGTGGGGGCATTGTATGAAGGGAACGGGGAGGATGGAGCCTGCTCCGCCAGAGCGAGCCACGCAGCAGAGCTGGGCCTTTGCCTCCCCCTCTTCGAAGGCATTTTCAGGCAGGGATGGAGCCGTACCAGCACCCTGCCTATCTCACATGCTGAAGAGGGGCCCTGGTTTGCCAGAGGTTCCCCAGCTGTGGTATGCAAACCATTTTTGGGTGGTACGCGGAGCACACGCATCTGGAGAGACAGCACCAGCCTGTATCCAGACAAACAGAGCCAGACCAAAGCAGCCTAGGAAAGGCATGCATATTAAATCGAGATTTAAAGGGTATAAAAATAATCCGTTTGATCTGGGAGTGATGTTTATATTATTTTCTGTGCTCACTACAAACAGACAATTAAAAAAATGTCATCTGCTGTAATTGTGATCCCATCTCCTGCCTGTCTCAGCAGCAGGCACACAGGATTCAAAGCACTCCTGGCCATGAAGCAGTTGCACATAATTCTGCTTTTCCTGGAGACACATCTTCAGGCTGGCCAAGTTCCACCAACTTGGGAAAGCCAACAGATTTATACCCCCGAGGATTCGGTCTGCCATAGGTACAGCATTTCCTTGTTCTGCAATTAACACCTCAAGTATAATTGTCACTAATAATCTCTTTTTGATAGGTTGGTTGTCTTTTTTTCGTTGTTGTTTGTTTGTTTTCAAAAAGCAAATGCAAAAAAAGTGGATTTCAAACACCTCCAAAATATTTCTCTCGCCTTTACTTCCAGTCATCTTTGGCTCCTTTGGTCTTTCAAGGGAGGCACAACAGATGGGTATCATGCTTTAGGTGCTGACTGTTGGTTCCATAAGAAGCTTTTCCAGGCTCAAAATAAAAGCTCCTTTACTCCCAAGTTATGGCAGAGTCCAAGTACACAACAGCCCCATGCCAAGGTGCCACTTGTGCCAACCTGCCTTTGCCAGAGCACCCCCAGAGCAGCCACCCCTGGTCAGGAGCTCGCTGCCACCAAGAGATCCTACAGGTACGAAGCGATACATAAACATTAACGACCAAACCCCACCTAGGGCTGCTCAAAACACGATGACGACTCTCCACCCACACAGCTTCTCCTGTGTGGTGTGGGCTCGGTCCTCCCCGACACGGAGGAGACACAGCGTGGAGAAGGCAGCACCGAGGGGTTGGGACTGTCCAGCTGGTTTGGTACAGTCACGTCGTTGTCCCTCGCTGAGAACAAGAAACGGTTGGCTCAGCATCTTCTTCAGGTGCACAGAAAGATGTTACCCACGCGACAAGCGAGTGCTGCGCAGCGGGGTAGTCCTAAAAATAAAAACAACAGCCCCAACCCAAACAAAGCAAAGTTGCTTAGCTCATCACATCCAGCTTTACACCATCCACATAACTCCAACCTCACCCCTCATCTCCAATTCCTCCCACTCCTTACACCCAAATGACAATCCCAGGCCTGTTTGCACCAATTTTCATGATGAAGCGACAGGGTCCCTGGCAGAGCTCAAATCCTTTTTGCTTCTGAGAGCTGGAGGACGACATAATTTTCTACACAGAAGAGGAAAGTTAAGAGTAATCTAAACTGTTAGCCCAAATTATAAGATTATATCCCCACTTACATAAACATGTCAAGGTCCAGCTAGCATAAATATTTACTTTCAAAGTTCATTTTAGCATCAAGCTCGCTACAGAAGATGCCAAATTTGTGAGAAAGCTGCAGAGATATTAAGGTTGTAAGAGGTCTATCCATCTGTTGCTTCAAAAAACCTCCCCAAGGCAGTAAAACTTGTGTTGTACAGATTAACTGGGATTGACAGAAGAGAGAAAATTAAATTAGAGGCAGAAAAGAAGAAGGGCAGTAAATTATGTGCAGTTTACATCCCACCAGCCTGAAACATATGCTCCCATAAACCCAATTTCCACGAGCTTCAGAAGCAGGTATGCCAGATGAAATCCTTCTATTTTATGGCACAAGCAGGACTTTTTGGAAGCTGTTTTACCTGCACAAGCTGCACAAATACAAGCTACTGAAGACCCTCATCTGCCCTATCACCCCTGCTGACACAGCCTTCCCCTCTTCCGAGATTAAACGCTCGACTTAGCACCCGTCAGCAGAGCACAGGTGGCTGCTCAGGGCTTGCTGAACACCAGGAGTCCCTGCCAAGGGAAAAAAGCAGGTCTGAGAGGAGTAAATTTAACCCCAGATGCTACATCTGCGGGGTCAGGCTCCAAAACATCCCACCTCAAGGGTCAGGGCAGGAGGCTCTTCCCTGGCTGGCCACGTCTCCTGCATCAGGAGGAGGTTTGGTGGCTGTTGCAGCAGCTCCCTGCAGTGCTGCATCAGGCCAGCAAAACCCCATGGCACCAGGGAAAGTTGCCCCCTGAGGTCTGTCCCAGCCAGGGTCACCCTGTTTTCCCCCAGTAATAATTCTATGCTCCAGGTAGGAGGCGCAGGAAACTCCTGGCAGAGGGATGGGCTGCGGATGATCAGATGAAGGTGGAGCGAGGTCCACCCACCACTCCTCTTGTTCTGCTGCTCAGAGAGTTCTCCACCACTCTACAATGTGAAGACACCGACCAGCTCATCAGGGGCAACTTCAGACCCGCCCAGACACCCTCAGTCACATTTTCAGATGTTTTGCAGTGATCAGGAGACAGGGACAGGGCAGCAGGGACTCTTCCACACCACCAAGCTCGCCTGCGGCCCTAACAATTTCAGGAAGCATCTTCCAATTCTCTAAACAGAGCCCTCCCAAGAGGAGGAAGCAGATGGAGAAAGTTATTTTCCCCCCCTCACATGACCCGCTTTAATAAATGCACACTCAGTTCTTTTCTGCCTTTTTTACTGAGCTAAGCACGGGCATGGAGTTTCTGGGAAGTTCACAGTGTCGGCGATCGAACCTCTTGTTCATGCAAGAAACCAGGGATTTATGAGTGCCAGGCGCACTCATTAGAGGAGTAGGCTGGTCATTCAGTAACATCCAGCTCCCTGCCAACTCAGCTCAAGCTGGAAATGCAGGAGAAACCGAGGGTCCGGTCCAGTGGATCTTCATCCAACCCGCTCCACCAGCCAAGCGCTTCTGCCCGTGGCTCCATGACTCTGCTCCCCAAGAAAAGAAGATACAAATCTTCCTCTCATGCATTTGCTATCAAGATAACCATTGTACCACTTAAGGATGAAAGACAAAAGTGGATCTTTCTAACGACGCTCACCAAATTAAAGCCGAAGGAAGCTCCTGATAGCTCAGCTTTACTAATTCAGGCTTTCTTAGATGTTTATGATAATTGTCTTCTGGGTAATTTGTTTAAATTTGTGTGTAAACAAAGGGTTTGTACACACCTACGGCCTCACGGAGAGCGTGTCATTTCTGAAAAACATTTCAGCCATAGTTCACTCTTTTCATTTTCCCCTCATAGAAAACCAATTCACGGCAGAATTATGGCAGTACCTGCAGCAGGAGCCAATGCACCGTCACAGGCCTCTGCAAATCAAACGGCCAGTTTTAATATTTCCTAGAGTGGTCCTCAAATGAGAAAAAGCCTCCTGTTTCCTTGCTTCTCTGAATGTCTTTGGGCAGCTGCTCAAGAGGCGTAACTCAGTCTGACTGCACTGGAGGCCACTGGCCATGTGCCCACACGCACCAGCAGAAGACTTCTGGTCCTTCCACCTCAAAAGAAGTAATTTCACCCAATTCTGCTCCTCATTATATTATGTAGGGCTCTTCCCCCCGCCCCCCCCACTGAATATGTAAATATCCATCAACTTGGACCTGTCCAGCTTTCTCTTACAGGAAGGGTTCAGCTATGGCACTTTTCTCCCACTTTCCAAGTGGTTTTCTGGGGAATTTTTTACAAGAAAATGGGAATCAAGTGCTTGGAAACTATAAGCTCACAGTCTTCCCTAGCAAAAGGCAGAGGGAAGAGCAAGCCAAGCCTCCCATGAGCGGGGCAGCTTTCACAGCAACTCATGCCCAGTCATCCACCGGCAGGTCCGATACTCCTGGTCTGGGTGTATTTGCAAAGCCCATCCCAAACACACATCATGAGCTATCCATCCCCAAACACACATCGTGGGCTCTCCATCCCATAATCACCTCCCTCACCATGTCCCACCCATGCTCTTCACCTGCCAGTGATCAGCCAGATCTAAACTTTCTGTTGCATTCATGCTCTCACTTTTAAATGCTCCTCACCCTAAAAAAAAAACCCCAACAACAAAACAACAACAAAGAACCCCAACAAAAACCCCTAAACAAGCCAACTCTGCTGTTTAGTTTCCAATTTCCACCTGTAGCAACAATCCCAGTTTTGCTGTACCACATTATTCCCTGCTAACAATACTTTCCAGTGATGCTTGATAAGTCCTGTTTACCCAAACTAGCACAAGTAGAATAACACATGTCAACCAACTGCTTTTTCATTTAGGACCCTTAGCCCAGAGAAAGGGGAAGCAAAACCCTTTTCCCATTCAAATAGCACCTACTCATGCCAGGAATGCCCCAAGTTAAGAAAACTTGCGTAAATAAAAGTTTAAAAGTTCTGACTCCTAGGAGCTGCTTTACTAGGAATTCTACTTTCTGCTTAAATAAGTGAGTTAAGTCCAGCTAGTTATGTTTCTACTTACATTAGTTTCATATATGGGATATCAAGTATTTTTATTTTTTCCAGATCCGAGAAGATGAAGCTTTCTGCACTGGCCCCTATTCTTGTGGGAATATAAAGAGAAAACCATGCCTCTCCTCTCAATGTATTAGTGCCCCGTAATATACACCAGATGATCAATAAACTGCATAAAAATTAAATCAAACTGACAGCCTTTAAAAAATGGGCTCTAAGCAGAAACAATTGTTTTAAAGTCTGTGGTGTCTGGAGTATTAAACTCACGTGCTGTTGTGTTATTAATCTCTTTGTTGGAAGCCAGTTGATTTCCCCTGCCTGCGTCTGTCAATTAAATATTCAGCATCGCAGCCACAATGGAAGGGTTGATGTTTTGGAATGCAAAAAGGTTTTTTTTTTGAGACGCGCTGTTGACGGTTTCCTTCCATGCCACAGCATCTCCAAAAGCCCATCGCATCTCCAAAAGCCAAGCAGGCAAGGCAAACCCAGACCTCAGCCAGGGGCTGCGAGAGCGCTCCGGACTTCTAAAGGAATGAGTTCAGCGAGACGGGAGAAGGAGAGGAGCGCTGCTAAAGCCGCCAGCAGAGCGACGCACAGCACCCAGAGCGGCAGGAGCTGCTGTTTTTCCATCATTAACCAAAAACACGAGCCGCGCTGACCGTAGAGCGTTGCCTCCACCTGGAGCTGGCCCCGGCGCCGCCGAGGTGCCGCCGAGCCAGCGCCGGGTGCGGGGCCCGTGCCGGGGGCACCCCCGGGGCGCATCCCCGAGC
>VZTD01003312.1:1622213-1647769 GCA_013397725.1 Rhagologus leucostigma | reverse complement strand
ATATATTTTATATATATATATGTGCGTATATAGGTATGTTATCAAGGTCTCAGTCCGGGAGAAGGTGCGGGGCGATGCTGCCCCGGGGGCAGGTGGGCTCCGCGCTGGGCTCCGCTGCGCTGCGCTGCGCTGGGGGCTCCCGTCGCGCCCGCCCCGGCCGCTCTGGGAGCCACCGGCTCGGTTCTGCACTTTTATTTCGCGAGGCCCTTCTACCCTCAGGAAAAAAAAAAAAAAAAAAGAAAAAAGGGGGGGAAAAAAAAAAAAAAAAATCAGTCACTTCGACTCGGATGGGATATCCAAGTAAGCACAGCCCCTTTCCTGCATCTGACATTTTACATAGATAATTAACTCCACATTTTTTTCCTGAGGGAAGTTAAAAAAAAAAAAAAAAAAGAAAAAGGAGTTAGGAACTAAAGTTTTCTCTCGCAGACCAGAAGGAGGGAGCCTCTAGCGTTCGTTCATACAGGAGTGCAGGGGGAAAGGAAAACAACCAGCCGATCCAAGGCTGGAGGACTCCCGAAAGCTGGGAGCGGTGCAAGGGGCAGAAAACTAACAACAAATAACTTTAAACGTTTTTTCTCCTGTTTTTTTATCTTCCTGCCCTCCAGCTCTGTTCCGTGTGCTGAGACAGGGGAGGGGACGTGATGTGTGTGGTACCCACAGAGCCTGGCAGACCCCCAGCGGGGCGACCCAGGGCTCGGGGCTGAAGGTTTGGCTGTGCCAACCCCTGCCAGGTGCCATCGCTGAACCGTGGCAGCTTTGCCCTCCCGCAGCAGCAACACCACCTTCATCAAACGAGCGTAAGGAGAGAGCTGGGTGAGGGATTGTTGTGTTGGTTACNGAAGGTTTGGCTGTGCCAACCCTGCCAGGTGCCATCGCTGAACCGTGGCAGCTTTGCCCTCCCGCAGCAGCAACACCACCTTCATCAAACGAGCGTAAGGAGAGAGCTGGGTGAGGGATTGTTGTGTTGGTTACGCGCTCATTTGGTGTAATTAAAAATCATCAACAAAGTAAAGAAAAGGTTTCCCAGGAGCCCCAGCTGGCAGGAGGGCAACGCTCTGCTCCGAGCAGGGGTGCAGGCGGTGCTGCTACCCCAGGGTACTGCTCAGGACGGTGTTTAACCACTTCTCCTCTTATTTTGGGGTCGTGTATTTGTCAGCCTCTCACCTGTGTGCTGGCACATATCCTGCTGCATCCCTGGTGTTTTCCAGGCAGGGAGGGCAGGGAGACCCCCCCCAGCAAGGCCACCCTTCCGTGCTGCTCCTCCCGGAGCTGCAGACCGTAACCTGAGCGCTGGAGAGGGCGCCTCGGCAAGGGCAGGTTTTCCAGGAATCTGTTTAGACACATACCTGGGCATACTGAGGCCAGCCTGGGAGGGAGGAAGAAAGTGTTTTCGTATTTTACTTTTATATGTGCGGTGTGGAAAGAAAGGGGAAAACAGGCCTTGGATGTTCCCCCAATTCTTTCTTCATGCCTCAGTGATGTGAAATCAGGTGCCACCTCCCAGCTTAGTTTTCAGGAGACTCTTTTGCCCCCCATGGCGCTGAGTACAAAAGCACCACTTTTGGCCCAAAATTGTGCCAATCACCCACCCAGGGGACCAAGCTGCCCGCTGAGGACACATCTCAAGGTCTCTCTGCCTTTCCCCTGAGCATGGCAGAGGTGTGGGTGCCTAATTTAGGCTCCTCGGGTGCCTGGAGCGAGCGGAAAGAATCTTCACGTGGGAATTCTCCCCCGGCCGAGGGGCCGGCTGTGGGCACACTGCCCAGCCCAGCTCACGTCCACTGTGGGGCCAAGCATCCACCTTCCCCTCACCCTTCAGAGCCTGGGCCTGCATAGAGGAGCCCACAGATTCCAGCAGCTGGCTCCAGCCTCCCCACATCCCCAAATCTGCTGATTCCCTGGGTTAAATTCCATTTTGCGTTCAAAGCAAGGAGAAAAAAAGATAAACAAAAATTGAGAGTTATCATTGTAACAGCAAATAAAAAAAAAAAAAGAAGCTTTTTTGTACTTTCAGGGAAGTTGAAATTACGGTTTTGTACTTGCATTTACAAGACCCCTCAGGCTACTTATGTTTGCATTTTCATAACAAAAAGATTGTGCTGTTAATTGATGCAAGCCAGGGCACACAAATCTGAATCTTGGACAATTTCTTAAGGGAGCAGCAGCCACCACAATTGCCCAGTTCACATTTGACAATGGGTGAGTCAGCAGTGCCAAAAAAGCAGCTTCTGTGCCTTTGTCAATAATATGCAAGAGATACATTGGTAATAATTAATTGTTTATTCGTGAATGGGATTATCGAATACACCACGCAACAGTATCCTTCAGGACCTCAGCTTTTCCTTTCAATCAGACTTGAAATTCTCACTGTGGATTGAGGTTTTCCTTTATATAAATTATTTGAACTCACTGGATTTGTATTGCTAGTGAATTTTGCGCTGCATTTTTGGAGAAGGACTGATTTTCACCACCTTCCCACCCCAGCTGAACCAAACCTCTGGAGAACAAGGAATACGCTGATATAATTTCTGGGAAGATCAAAAATTGCTATACCACCTTCTCTTTCCCAGATTTATTTCACAACCCAACCATTTGAAAAGGGGAATTGAGTTTTTTCATTCAGTCTTGTCATTTTAAGAGAATCAGCTCTTTAAGGCTATTCCCATAGTGGGCAAAAGGGCAGGAAATTGTTTTGCCCCTTTTATCTTTGTATCAGTGGGACAGGACTATGTGGAAACCTGTTCATGACATGTCAATAACTTAAAAGTTGAGAGAGGGTTTTACTCGTACCTTACTCACTCATCATGACCAGTCAACATGATCCAGGCCAAAGGGTATTTGCCAAAAAAAACCCACCAAACCAAACCAAACCAAACCAAACCAAACCAAACCAAACCAAAAAACAACATTAAAAATGTTCTTGTATTTCCTTTTTTTCTTTCTTCTCCATAGAAGAGTGTGCTCAAATGGGACAGTAAGGTCTTGGTTGGGGCAAGAGAAGCCCAGTGAGAGCTTGTGTTTCCACCAGGTGCACAGGGTGGGTTTGGGGAGAGAGAAGGGAAGGGAGGAGGCTCCAGTTTCTGCTCTGAGGCTCGTGGAATAGTTAATCCCACACATTATTTAATGTAAAATAGCTGTTTGTTGGAGCAGGGAGTGAACCTGTAGCCTGCCCTTATGCTCCTGCTTGCCCCATCCCACTCCCCTTGGCCCAGCACAGCTTTAGTGAATCCCCACAACGTGTTCCATCAGTCCAGCATTAGCTCCGGGGTGCAGAGACAGCTGGGCAGCAGCACTGCCCTTGGCCAGCACCCTCCCTGTGCTCCTGGGGCTGTTCCTCAGCCAGGCAGGACGTGGCCGTGGTGCTCTGGGCTGCTCCACCTACGAGTGCAGAGTATCACAGAATCCTGGGATGGTTTGGGTTGGAAGGGACCTTAAAGATCATCTCATTCCCCACTAGACCAAGCCCTATCCAACCTGGCCTTGGACACTTCTAGGGATGGGGCAGGCACAGCTTCTCTGGGTAACCAGTGCCAGGTCCTCACCTCTCTCACAGGGAAGGATTTCATCTTAATACCTAGTCTAAACCTGCCCTCTGCCATTTCAGAGCCATTCCCCCTTGTACTCTCACTCCATATCCTTGTCCAAAGTCCCTCTCCAGCTCTCTTGGATCCCCTTTAGGTACTGGAAGGGGTTCTAAGGTCTCCTGGAGCCTTCTCTTCTCCAGGCTGCAACTCTTCTGCTCTTCCTGAAGCGCTGCAAGCACAGATGATGTTGCAGAGCAGTTTGATGCCCGAAGTGTGCCTGGTGGGATGCTCATTTTGATGCACAGCCCAGTGCCAAGCCACCCTTTCCCCCTCAGACCTGCAGCCAGGTTTTCTTTGGGAATTGGCTTTGCTTTTCTGTCACAGGGAGGATTTTGGCAGCAGCTCTTCTGCAGAGGGGACACGCGGTGTGGGAGGACCAGGCCCTGCCTATTGTATTTCTTGGAGCTGTTAATGACCATGGCTACAGCAATCCTAAAATAAGAAAGTGAGCTGATTGTTATCCGTTATCTGAGATTGTTCCCCACCGAAGGGGGAAATCGGAGCGCGCTTACGTGCTGCACATCAGCTGCCCTGAACTGGAGTCACAAGGCCCAAATACCAGTAAACTTCTGAAAAGTCCAAAGCTGAACCTCCGCTACCCTGTTCAAGGGTATTTTTAGCATCGCCAGCTGCTGCTGCTGGAGAAAACACCCTCAGAGGGGCTGCGAGTGGGGGCATTGCCCAGTCCAACCCATGGCAGGAGGAGGTTAAGGGCAGGACACCTGCTGTGTCCCCTGCCCGTGTCCCCACGCTGGACACCGTCCCCGGCGCCAGGTTGTCCAACCTGCGCAGTCAACGCTGCCCTGTTAAATTTTTACAAAGGCTGCAGTTAGACCTGTCACTGCAGAGAAAGGCAAATAAAAGTGAAACTCAAAGGGGGCCCGGTTCTGCCCTCCTCAACGCGGCTGGGAAGGAGCAAGCCTCGTAAACCTTCAGGCCCTTAAAAAGAATTAGCTGATAAATGTCATCCTGATGCAGCGTTTGGTGCTGTCCAGGAAGTTGGGGATCCAGGCTGATGCAGGCCAGGAGGGTCAGCCCTCAGGCGCGTGCCTCAGTGACCCGTGGGGTGGGATATTCTGTGGTCACGGAACCGTTCCTGGCTTCCCAAATCACTCAGGGTCAGCAACATTCAATTTGCCAACAACTTAAAGTCCAGCCTGTTTTGAAACCAGCGTCTGTACTCCTGCCAAGTTTCACAACCCTGATGTTTCTCCCTAATTTAATTTAGTTCCCCTAAATCTTGCTGGCTCTTGACATGATTGGAGGATTTCAATACACGTTATTACAAAAATGAAAAAAAAAGAAATAAATTTCAAATTACATGATTACGACAAAAAGCTTGAAAACGTGACCTCGAAATCTCATCCAAAAGATCAACACAGAAGCTGTAACAAAGGACGTTATTTGGTTTAAGATTTTCTATAGACCAAGTCCCAGGATTTGAAGGAGCCTGATTTATAATTTGGGGACACTGGGGACTGGTAACACCTTGTGTACAGTCACAGTTGTGCCTGTCTTTCCTCTGCCATCCCTGTCCTCAAAAAAGAGAATAACAGCACCATCTACTGCCATTCCTCAGCATTTGCTTGGGAATGCCAAACTCCAGCTCCATCAAAGCACCCCAGCAGGTCATGGCCCAGTATTGACAGAGAAACGAGTAACTTGGACTGCAAAATTAAAAATCAGCAGTCTAAATGACTACTGATGCGTGCTAATTATTAAAAATTTCAGGCCTGATTATTACACCTTCCCCCCAAAACTGGTGGCATTGAAAAAAGGATTTCAACAGACCAGTATTTTCATCTATTTCCCCCAAATCCTTTCATGTGTTTATTAGCGCAGCCTTGAAGGGCTGTCTGTAGAATTCCCAATTTCTACCGAGCAGGCATTTTCACCGTCAACAACAGCTCGTGAAAGAGGTGGCACATCACCCTCGTTTCCAGCCTGGTAAAATCCGGGTCTGTGCTCGGGGCTGGCCAGCTCCCAGGAGTTTGTTTGAAAGTCAAGAATGTGCCATGGTTTAATTGCGCTCCTAGGCCGGGGTCTAAATGAAAGCCCCGTTATAAAGAGCAGTCTCAGAGGAGAGCTCCACGCTCGGGTTTTTCTCCCCGAATTGATTACTGGTTAACTCGGGGTAGTTAACACGTTTGTAATGTCTGGTCCGGGCACTTCCCACGTATTTGTTGCAGGATACAAACATTTGTGGTTTATAAAGTAAACAGGCCCGCCGACATTTTTTCGGCTTGGATTTATTTCTGGTCGCAAACTGTCTCAATGACCTGGTTGAAAATGCTCCGCATCCACGTGAAAAGTGAAAGAAAAATTAATATCTTTTTTCCACGTCTAGACCAAGCCGTTTTTATGGGCCACCCCACAGCTTTTGGCATCACCTTCAAAGCGTGAAGCCCCCGACGATGAACACGGGTGCTGGTGGGGCAGGTGTGTGGTGGCCACCGTGGGGCAGCAGGAAGAGCGATGCTGAACACGGGGTTGTGCCTTCCCAAAGTGAATCAAGACTCTGCTTTGATGGGATGCTACTGGAGGGATCTGGGTGTGTAACTGGGGAAGCAGGGAGAGGCTTTTGAAAGACATCACAAGCAAAGAAGAAAATGGAGGAAGAATGGGGCTCATCAAGAGATGAAACAGCGCAAGTAAAAAGTGCAGCACGTGGCCCCACATGTGGGGAACCTCTGTCCATCCTGTACTGCACAATTACACAACAAAAAAATGGAGTTTCACCTGGGCAGAGCTCCAGCATCGCCCGTGGCTGCCTCACGTGAGCGGCGAGGGCCAGGCCGGGTATTTGTATACAATGCACAAGTCCCTGGGCTTATCTGCTCCCAAGTCTCTCTATCTTGATAAGTCATTGTCCACCAGCCTCAAGTATTTCAATGTATTTGTGAGGGCCAGGCTGGACCCTCCCCGAGTATTTGCTCCAGCACACAGACTGGGTTTGCTGTAGCCCTGGTCATCCATCCGTGCCATGCAGTGCCAGGGGGATGTAAAGGAGCTCCACGGCCCTGTTCTGCCATGGAGGAACTTCCCTGCCTCTGCACCAAATCAGGGAGAAAAGAGGTTTCTCAGGCACAGCCCTGCAGTGCTGTGGCTGAGCAAGGTTGTTGCACGTGGTGACAAAATTCAGTGGTTCCACGGCAGCAGCCGCTTGAGCAGGAGGGGATGGCAGGCCCTCAGTGGGCTCCGAGTTCTGCACCGAGCCTTCAAGGGGCACGGTACACACAAAAAATCTCACCAGCAGCCTTCAAAGCCTGCTCTTTGCTCCCTTTTATCTTATCTAGTGCTCCACTGAAGCACGGATTTACATAATGCACACCTAATATATTAATGTTGCTATTCACCGAGAGGATCTTGACACTGTTTTCCTTGAAAATCTTGCCAGAAACGATCAAGCTCCTTGCAACACAGGAGGGTTTTATAGCTCTGAAAAGGATTTTCTCCCCCATTTGTATTCTGAATCCTTTCACAGAGGCTGTTTGCTTCTGTGATAAGAACCAGGCCCAAAAACTGAGGAGTGGTTGGATCCACAGTTTGGGTTAGTAGCACATTACAAAACTACAGCACTCAAATTACTGACTCAGCATGAACCAGTTGTTTCACACCTCCTTTCCAGCTGCAATTCTTCTCCCAAAAATTATCTTGCAGCACAGTCTTTTAGTAGTCAAGCTTTGTCACACTTGTCGCACACATTTCCAGTTTAAAAACTTTTCCATTTTCTCTTTAAGTGCGCAAGCTTCCCTTCCTGCTTCATTTTCTGTGCCAGTTTGATTTTGCTTGGGACACTGGATTTCCAAAGGCTGAAGAAATGTCCTTAAAGAAGAAAAAAAAAGGTGTTCAAGTTATTATGTTCACCTTAATGCAGCTCAAATTCCTTTACAAATGCACACAAAGTTGCCTTGTAGACCACAGCATCAAACCTCTAGAAGGAGGCTATTTTCCCTGTAAAGCCAAGCAGATTCCCTGGGATATATATCCAGCGTATCTTTTTCTTTATTTTGAATGGAATGAAGAAATACTTGATTTTTTATGAATGTTTGGGCATAAATTATTCTTCTACCCAAAGGTGAACTAACAAAAATGAGAAGTACATTGCCCATTTTATTTTAAATAGTGACAGTGATCAAAGCTTGGAACACATCTTTGAGTATTGGGTTAGTGGTTGATCTTTCTACCTTCATGTCTTGATTTATTCTGCAGCTGAACACAAAATATTGGGCTCAGATGAAGTTAGGTGGCTTCAGCTATCCGGAGACTCAGACTGTGGCATTAATGGTCTCTTCTGATCTTCAAAATCTGCAAATTTGCTCTGAATCGGGGATTATGAAATAGCAAAGACCAAATCCCTTTAAAATTGGCAGTAAATGTCAGGAGCTGCACTTTAAACACACAGAGACACAGGTTCACTGGCAGTCATTGCCCAACAGCCCTCAAATAACTCGTGTGCTCCATCAGGAACCCTTTATCTCCTTTATCAGAATTGCCAACATCAAACACTGAATGTCAAAATCCTCCTGTTTCCAAACCACGAGACTATTTTGAAACACTGGGATTCAAAAATGAAAGAAAAAGACACCTCCCCCCAACAAAGTCATGCATTTTGGGTTCTCATTCTACTCATCCTCCCCTGCCCACCTTTTCCCAGCCACGCTCCCACCTTTACACCCTCCTGCCTTCAGCAAAGCTTTGCGCCACCAGCTGCTGGGGAAGTGGGGCAAAATGCTCCCCAAGAGGTGCCTTTTGGGGCGACAAACCCAGCTGCAAAAGCACAAAGCACGGAAGCCTGACAAGGCACTGTTTTCATTTGGGTTTGTTTTCATCTGCTCTGCAGAGACCGCCAGCCTGGGTGGCTCTGTGGCTGCGTGTGCTTGTGTGGGCATGAGCATCTGACAAGCAGCCCGAAAAATACTGGTAAGTCATGACATGCATGAAGGACCCTGGCCCTGATTTTATTCTTTCCTACTGGACTTGGATGAAAAGCTCCTGACAATGGTCCTCAAAGAGAAAACATGTATCACAGAATGGTTTGGGTTGGGAGGGACCTTAAAGATCATCTCATTCCACCCCCTGCCGTGGGCAGGGACACCTTCCACTAGCCCAGGTTGCTCCAAGCCCCGTCCAGCCTGGCCTGGAACACTTCCAGGGATGGGGCAGCCACAGCTTCTCTGGGCACCCTGTGCCAGGGCCTCCCCACCCTCACAGGGAACAATTTCTTCCTACTATCAGATCTATCCCTGCCCTGTGTCAGTGTGAAGCCATTGCCCCTTGTCCTCTCCATGTCCTTGTCCAAAGTCCCTCTCCAGCTCTCTTGGAGGCCTTTTAGGCAGTGGAAGCAGCTCTAAGGTCTGTTTGGAACCTTCTCCAGGCTGAACACCCGCAGCTCTCCCAGGGTTCTGCAGCCCTCAGCTGATCTTTGTGGCTGGACTCACTCCAGCAGCTCCATGTCCTTTCATGGACACTCCGCATGGTTTTTCCTATTTCTTGACCCATTCTTGTTCATGTTTTCCATACTCAGACAGCACCTTGGTGGCTGAGAAGCTGTTGTTCTCTGTGTCACACACCCCACCTGAAGGCGAGAGAGAGAACAGACCGAAACAGAGCAAGGGAGCACAGAACTTAAACTCACATGAAAAATAATTGCATAAAAGGGGAATCTTGCTTCCTAAAATAGGCTGGCACCAGGCTGTAACACGAGACCCTTTTGCTGATGCCAGATGAGGAGAGTGAGCTCAACATGACCGCCTGCCCTTACAAGAACTCAGCCTGGACAACACAGAGCTCTCTCTGCTGCGGCTTAAGACCTTTGATTTCAAAAGAAAGCAATAAACAGCACCTTGCTTCAAAAGTTTCATGATCCATAGAAATTAAAGCTGGCCAGTTCAAAAGGCTATTATTAATGTGCCTTCTTGTGCAGATATGATCTCAAGAAAAACACACATCTAGGACTAATAATAACAAATAATAGAGTTATTCATACAGCTGCTGCTTACATGATGGCAATTTCCCCATAATTGCAGGCAGAGGGAATGGGCACACAAACAGCAGTCTGTAGTGCCTCTGCCTACTCAGGGCTTGGGCTGAAGCTATTTCTTGTAGGTACATATACTTTTGGGGAGAAAAGTATTTCAAACTCCAACAGAACCTCCATAAAGCTCTCCTGCATCCCTGCCTGGTGCTGTGTTCGCACCAAGAAAACACAAGGAAAAGGAAAACAAAAGGCATGAGCACAAAGGTGTTTCAGAGGGAGAATAGTTTCTGGGCAGTGGTGAGATACTTGGGCCTGAGAACCCTTTGCTCAGCTGGAGACAGAGTGAAAAGGCTCAGGAGAGGTGGCTGTAAAGTCACCTCCAGGACCTGGACCTCGGCACCCTCCTCAGCAGGGCCAGGGCACAGGAAATAGTGCTGGCAATCGCACAGTGCTCATTGAGTTGTTACACTCAAGGTCACCTGCAGCGTGCAAAGAGCGCAGGGAGGGAGCCTCGTGTCACTCCCGTGGCTCCTGCACCTCCAGGCAGCCACCCACGGCCGTGGAACCTGTCTGCTCCTCACACCTCTGCGTGCATTAGAGCCCTTTCCTGGGTGCTGGCCCACAGTGCCACAGCCCTGAGCCAGGGGCCAAGCACAGCTGCCTCTCCTGAGGAACCTGTTCATGGCCGTGGCTTAACTGAGAGGTGATAAAAGCAAATAATTTGCTACCCAAGATGGAGGGCTGGAGGGGCTAATCCCACCTTCCTCCCAGCAGAACCCAGATGTGGGACAGGGAGGGATGCTGGGCACTCCCCCTCCTCGTCCCACATCAGCAGGAAGACACCTGCAAGGTAAAGAGGAGGAAAAATCTCCCAGGCGAGGGTCGTCTCTCATGGTGCTTCTGCTTCCTCCCAAATCCCATCAATGGCCTAGGGGCAATTTGGCTTATTTAGTGAACGAGGTGGGTGATGCAAAGGTGATTCCCTCATTGGGAAATGTTTTCCAGCTCAGAGCAGCTGCATTTCTAGTCACCCCAGGCTGCACACCTTGGGTGACACCAGGGGACACCACATGAACAGACAGCAGCGAGTGCAGCGTGCCCTGTGTCCAAGCACCCACGGGGCTGGCAGCATTCAGAGGAAAGAGAGGATGGGTGAATGCATCCCTGCAGGCTTGAATGCGCCTTGATTGTGGATGATGCCTTGCTGTTCCCTCTGTCACATTACTGTCCTGTCCTGGTGGCCCAGCACTCAGCTGAGGTGGTGGAACAGAGCCCGGCGAGAGCTGCACCACAATGAGACGGCAGCAGGAGATGGGAAAACTCCACCTCCTTGGCCCTTTGATTTTTTTTCCCCTCATCCAGAAGGGATTCTCATTTTTTAATCCAGCTGCAATTATAATTTCAGAGCCCGGGACTGCATTTGGGAGCCCAAATTCCCACCTTGGATGCTATCTAGTGCTGAGTGCTGAGAGTAGAGGAGCTTCCCAGGTGCCGGGAGCTGCTGGGAGGAAAATCATCTCCACTCCTCTTCCAGGGGCTGCTGGCTCATGACAGACTTTATTTCCCAAGATTCCACTGAAAATCACCTGTGATTTGGGTTGATAAAATTTCTCCTGACCACTTCTTTATCTACCTTTCATTTTTTTGTCTCTAATATGGAACAATTTCAGGAATAAGCAACCACATTGGCAGCACAGGCTCAGGAGATGTGACACCTTCAGAAAGCAGTATTTTGTGGAGTTATCTAAAATCTGTTTGGGTGTTTTTGGTTTCCTGGAGATGAACCACCCAGCTGAAGGGCTGGGGTTTGTCCTATTGCCAGGGTGAGGGGCTGAGGATCCTCAGCCAAACCCCAAGATCCAGGCACCCTAAGGAAGAGAGCAGTGTATTTTTCCCAACTCCAGCACCACCATTTTGTCCATTTCCCAGAGCTGCTGGTCGGGAGCTTTGCATTGGATATCAGGAAAAATTTCTTCACCAAAATGTTTATCAGGTGTTGGAATAGTCTGTCCAGGGCAGTGGTGGAGTCACCCTCCCTGGAGGGATTTAAAAGACGTGTAGATGTGGCATGGGGACATGGTTTGGTGGTGACCTTGGTGGTCCTGGGCCAGTGGCTGGGCTCAATGACCTCAAAGGGGTTTTCCAACCTAAATGATCCCATAATTTAATGATTTTTCCGTGTGATCTCTACAGAACGGCCACCCCACTGGTGAGCACAGCACATGCCAGTGCATAAAGTCCTTCCACCACCCAGACTCAGTCCCCAAAAGCATCACGAGGCTCTCTGAGGCAAAATACCTCCCTCCTCCTCCACACCCCAGGGCCCAGGAGCACACACCTCACATGTTCTGGGTGCTCCCAGGGATGAGCCCAGGTCTGTCTCACCCAGCCCAGGTCTCACCTCTGCACTGCAATGCAGACATAACCTCAGGGCATGTCTATCCACCCCGCTCAGGCTGCTCTAGAGCTGGCAGGGAGCAAGTCAGGTCTGGTTTGGGAGCTGCTGGATGGCGTTGGGATGCAGAGCCAGCCGAATTTGCCTGGGCACTGTGCCGGCTGCAGCGGCTCCACGGCTCGGGGCCAGGGCAGGAGGCTGCACAGAGCTGCTCCTCCACAGCCTCCTGCTCCTCCACGGCTCCCCATGGCTCCCCAAGAGCAGTGACACACTCCCACCCACCCTCGCCCTGCTTTCCCCTGCTTCTGCTGGCATCTTGCCCTCCCAAAGCTGGCATGTCCCTGCTCTTGCTGCAGTGAGGCCATCAGGAGCATTCTGGTATGTTTGGGGTCATGCATGGCTCCTGCCTCCTATTTCAGAGGCACAGGGACTGAGCCTGCTCTGCGAGAAGCTGAAATGATTCACTTGCAGGCTTGCCTGCTGTTCTATTAACTCATTTTTTCTCATCTGCAGTTTCAAGTGGTGCAATTTTGAGATCAAAGCCCTGCCCTGCTCTAGTGGCTCCGTGTAAGCCCAGCCTTCACATGTACAGGAGGCTCTGCCTCCAGGAAAGATGTGAGACTCAGCCTCGGCCAACGTGAACCAGTCCAAGGCAAAACTGGACTAAATGTTGCTCTCACTCATCACCATCCAAAGTTAATTGGCTTTAATGTGGGAAGAACATAGCTGCTCGACTGATCTCGGTCAGACCAGGCCGTGCAGTGTACTTAAGAAAACCCACTGGGTAGTGCTGCCTGTGAAATAGCTGCCATTACCCCTGGCCTGAGGAGAGGAGGAGTAGCTGGAGAGTGTCCTGAATGGACAGAGGGCAGGACACAAGGCGGGGGGCTGCTCCATCGCCCACCAAAAAGAGGAATGTTTGTGTTGGGCTTCTGGAGCAACACTTAGCTCCAATTTGTTTAAAGATGCTGTGCACACTCTAGCCTGTGTCTTCAACATGTTACCAACAGTCCCATGTGTGCCCTTTCCTCCCCTCTTTCTGCAGGACAGGAAGGTTTTAAATGAAGCCATGGCTATCATAGAACCATAAAATAGTTCAGGTTGAACCTAAAGACCATCTACTTCCAACCCCCTGCAATGAGCAGGGACACCTTCCACTATCCCAGGTTGCTCTGAGCCCTGTCCAGCCTGGCCTTGGACACTGCCAGGGATGGGGCAGCCACCACCTCTCTGAGCAACCTGTTGCCAGTGTTTTAGCACCCACATCATAAAGAGATTTCTTCCCTATATCGAGTCTGAATCTCTCCTCTTTCAGTTTAAAACCACTGCCCCTTGCTGGGTCACAACAGGCCCTGATAAAATGTCTTTCCTCTTCAATTTTTTAAGTCCCCACTAAGGGAGAACAGACCTCCCAGGCAGCTGGAGATGCTGGTAGATGTTGCCCAACATCATTCAACACATCAGGAGCAGCAGGACCTGCACCTGGGCAAGCTCTGAAGAGTAACCTCTGGTGAACCTGCACAGAAAGGTAGTGAGACTTCATTTTGGCTTAGACCTGCCATAGTAAAGCTTGGCTTAAATTGTTTAGGAATTGTTCTATGATAACAGGAAGCAAAATCTGTCAGAAACAGGTGCATTTATGCACAGCAACTCTGGGCAGGAAAACAACAGGGCATGGGCAGAGCCAGTCTCACCACTTATATTGGAATGTGAATGTGGTCTCTCCAGGGCAGGGTTGAAATCCCCAGCCTGAGAGCACAGGAGAAGATCCTAAGGGTGTTCTAGCTGGATCTCCTCTCCAGAGTCAGCTGCCCCTTACGACAGGGTCCCAAGGCAGCCCCCTGAGCACTGCCCTCTCCCTTGGGTGCTGGCTGAGGCCATCTGCCCCTGCTGTGTGACAGCTCAGGAATCACCCTGAACCAGGAGCAAACCAGCCACCCCCAGATCTGAAATGAGCCTAATCTTGTTCTCATAGACCTATTCCATCATTCCTCATTTACGAAAAAAGTCTCACTCCTTCTGTTCTCTCACACGAGCCAGCGAGCACAAGCACCTTGCTGAAAGGGGTCTCTTTCCTGTTAGGAGCTGTATTTATTTGTTGTGCTCAGTGCATTTGGTGCGTGTGTTGCTGATAAAACACAGGCTGTGGTTTAACGAATCAGTGCACCAGCCCTGTTCACAGCCCCTCTGAGCAAAGGGCTGCTGGATGCTGGGTGTTTCCTTATCTAATCTTTCACACTTCAGCATTTCTTCATGCAAAGCGTTGATAATTAAAAATGCAGAAGGGGGTGATCATGAGGAGAGATTAAAGACCTTGAACAAAATAGTTGAAACAATAATAGCATTACATTACAGGGAACAATGTCTTCTATTAACTGACTGCTGTGCAACAGTGCTGAGGGATCCCAGGCTGCGGCTCAAAATCCCTCTGCATTAGGTGACAAGAGCTGCTATAAAAAGCAGACAAACTCCCTACAGGATGCAAAAGGCAGCCCAGCAGCTGTTTACATCTCCAATTTCTCTGACACAGATCCTTAATTTCTGCTTAGTTTTTTGCTGAATTCCAAAGGCTGATAAAAAGCTGCCTGAATCAAGATTTGAGGCGCTCTGTTCTTCGAGCTACTCTGCATTTTATAAAAAAGAGATTTACATCAGATGATACATCAGTTAAAAATAACTGGGAAATATCAAGGAATCATAAGTACATGTCCCACAGGTTCGCATATCTTGAA
This sequence comes from Rhagologus leucostigma, assembly GCA_013397725.1. Lineage (NCBI taxonomy): Eukaryota > Metazoa > Chordata > Aves > Passeriformes > Rhagologus > Rhagologus leucostigma. Next base: position 1,633,075 of record VZTD01003312.1, on the reverse strand, counting down.
TACTGAAATGACTCTCACTAAGCAATGAGTCTCATTTTTGCCCTTGGAAATATCACACACAATTCCTTCTGTTTTGATAGGGGTTTTGTTTTGGAAAGTTGTCTTAATAGACACTGCTCAGTGTTCGTGCCAAAGAAGGCAGACCTAAAACCTCTGCTTTGCAGCTGGAGTAGGATGGGATACGAGGTTAGTTCTTGTGGGATTTTTTCTTAGGATTCTGCACTGGCTTTGGCTGAGGTAATTTTCTTCACAGGAGCTAGTACAGAGCTGTGTTTCGTATTGTGCTGAAAACTGTGTTGGTAATACAGAGCCTCATCCTTCATAGAAACAGGAAAACCTTGGAGTGCAAATGAAAGATAAGCAGCAAGGAATTCAGACTTTCAGCGAGGAGTTCCGCAAAACAAAACCCCACAGGCTTTCTTCATTAGGGCTCAAGAAGCACCAGGGCTGCCTTAAGAGTAAAAATTGCTCCTACTGCATGCAGAGACCCAAGAGCATCCTGCATAAAAGGTTGGCTACTGTCGACTGAAGAGAGAGGTGGAATTCAAAGCCTGCGTGGATATCACAGCTCTTCTGCAAGACAGAGGAAGTGAGTGGTTTCAGATGCAGTTCAGTGTAAAGGTCTGGCCATCCAGAGTCATTTCACTGCGCAGCTAAGCATGAGAGGGGTCTGGTTTCCATTTCTTCCTTTTAGCCACGATACAGCAAAATCAGTTCATTTAAACCACTGGTGGGGAATCCCTGTAGAAGAGCCCAAACCTCTCTTAAACTGCATAAGCAGCCATTAGCCAAAAATCCCATCTACCATTCCTCACCAGTATAGCTGCAATCACTTTAGAAAGGAGAAAAAAATGGAGACACCATTTATTTATCATTTATTGTTATGAACACAATTCCTCAACACAATTACACTCCTGGTAAAAAAATGCTTCTTAATTTCCAGTCTAAACTTCCCCTGGTTGAACCATTCCCACATGTTCTATCACTGGATACCAGGGAGAAAAGCTCAGCACCTCCCTCTCCATGTCCCAGGAATCTGAGACAAGCCCAGCATCCTTAGCTGTTCCTCCCAGGATACACCTTCCAGCTCTGTTACCCTCCTCTGGATGCGTTCAAAGACCTTCAGGAGGAGCAGGACAGCTCAAAAAAATAATAATAAAAGAAAAGAGTCAGAGTGGACAGACTGGACACTGAGAATAAAGACTCACAGCAAATATGGTCAAGTGAATGTAGAGCATGAGCTGGAGGCCAGATGACTGAGATGTAACAAACAATGAGGAATTCTACAAATAAAAAACCCCTCAGTGTTAGGATGCATTAATTTGTTCAGCTAATCCCTCTGATTCTACTTGCCCTAACAAATTTAATCCCTAAACCAGAATTGGAGACGCAGGCAGGGCAAGGAAAAGGCACGTCAGAAGAGGTGAAAAGGATCAGAAGCAGCATTTTTTCCACTATAACCTCTCCTGTTTTACAGCTCTACCTGATCAGAGCCCGTGATCACACATGGGGTAACCTTCAGCAGCCAGGTTTGCAGGTTGTCCTACAAGACATGCTGTCAATCGCTATATCAGTCAATGCTCCCTTTATTTTTCTCATGCTTGTATTCCAAATCAGACTTTCTCAGCAAAGCTGCTGTTCAGTCTCAAGGAGGGTTAAATGGTTTTCCAGCTGATCCTTGGCCACAGTTTCTTTCCACTGCACTCAAACGAGGGCCAAATCCGAGCCTGGCTCTGCGCCGCCTGCTTTCGGTATTACTCGATGAGTTCCTTTTGTCTGGAAAACCCTTCAGATTTATCTCCCACTCCTCCCATGCAGAGATAAGAGCCAAATCCCAAGCACCTTCGCTGAACATGTGCGGCTCAGATGGTCAGGGAACACAGCAGGGCTCCCTTTCCATGTGCAGACTTACAAGACCCAAAGTCATGTTGTTTCCTACTTGTTACACACCCCAGCCCGGCCCAGATATGTCACTGAGGGACCCAACGAGGCCTCATTTTGTACTAATTAAGCTTTGTCACTGTAATTCCTGCACAGTGATGCGTGCTGGTGTACGGGTCTCGGGAAGCCGATGAGATTCCACCTACATCTGCGCCTTCCAGATTTTCCCTCCCGGCCCAGCAAACTTGGCAAAAACATTTTGATTTCTACTCAAGTGGGCTGCAAAAAACAAAGATTCTAATCTGAGAGCAGGTCTCCAAAGACTTCTGCAGAGGATGCAAGCACGGCTCCCACGGCCACGCCAGCCCCAAGGCTCCCATCCCAGGGGGCATCCTGAGCCTGGAAGCATTCCATGGCCTTAGCAGAGCAGGAGGGATTAAACCAGGATGGCTGACTGACAGAAATGATAAAACCAGATTAGGAGATCTAATCTCGGGGCAGAGGGAGCAACTGATGGGAAGGCCAGCTGTGAAAATCGCTTTCATTTACACAAGGCACGAGAACGGGCCAAAAATGCTACTGTAGGATGATGTCTGGTATCACACGAGCTGGTTAGAAAATATTTGCAGGATTATTCCAATATAGCATTTCTCAAATCAATCAGTAAATTCCTGACAGCACACGCTGAAGTCCATGGGAAAAACCAACTGCAGTCAGCAGGCATTGGAAAAAAAAAGGGGAAAATTATCCTAATGCAGAAACTTGTAACAAGATACAAGTAAAACGATATCCCTGCTTATAGAAGCAGCCATAGTGAGACTGTAAAATTAAATTGATGCACAAACACACAACACAGCATAAGCAAAATATGATATCCCTGACTATCTAGCACTACTGCTGCACACATCTAGTTAGGGTGTCATGAGGCTGCTGCTTAGGGACACAAAACAGGGACAAAAGATTGTTATTTCTCATGGAAGAGGTTTTGTGTTGTTTGTTTCTAAGAGGGATGGTTACATTTCGGTTTATTTTCCCAATACACTGCCGAGTTAGTAAAGAAAGCATCGGATAGAGGTTAACTCGGAAGCCTGGGAAACAGGGAAGACACCCTTTAATATGTGTGGTTTGTGGTTTATCTTCTGATTGGTAAAATAAGAGTAACGTCCTTCTGGTGACGAGACTTTGGCCCTTTGGCCCTAACTCTTTATGATTTTTCTGTGGCAGTGGACACACGGGTTGGAGGGGAATTTCCCTTAGGAATGCTGCAAGCTGGTGTTTGCACGCATGTTTTAGAGGGTTTTGTGCATGCCAGGTTGCTGTGCTGTGAAGTGTTCCCAAACTTTAGGTGATGGATCATCACTGCCCATGGAAGAGGTCTCACCTGCCTCTGGAAGCACAGGAATTCCAGGCTCCATCGACGCCAGGGAAAGCCTGGGTGCAGAAAATGTCTGCGGAGCAGCCGAGGGACAACAACTTCTTGGACAATGGCAACTTGTGCTACAGGCTTTAGCAATTATTTCTCATCAGAGCTTCTGGATAATTAAGGCTCCTCTCCAAATGAGTGCGGCCCCTCTCACACGTTCCCCACTGCGGCCGTGCCGAGCTCGGCGACCCACATAGACGATGCTGCTGCAGCCTCGGATGAGCCTCCAGCTCAGAGCCACGCTGAAATGCCAGTCATGGAATCAAAATCTGTTTTGTGGCAGCCTTTGCACGACCATTACAGACATGGAACTTCTCGCCCTCAAAGATGATCCTACCAGGATTGATGTGCAATGAGGGGAACACACACTTCTCCTAGCAGTCAACAAAAATCAGAATTTCTGAGTGTACATCCCGATGCAAAGGCATTGATGGCCCTTTTGGCTAATTCTCCATCTCTAGGAGGCTCTGCAATTTATCTCTGATCTGGCTGGGATTCAGGCTGATGCAACAGAAGTGGAAAATCTCTACTTCTCTTGCAAAGAAACTTGCAAACAAATCGAGCCATCCTGTTGCCATGCCACCCTCATTCATAAGGCAAGATTTGCTCTCAGTTCCACCTCTCCTTGCTGTGCACAGGTCTGGGAATATATGAGAGACCATTCAGTGAATGTCTGCAGCTTACACCCACTCCGTCTTCATGCCACTGCAACCTACACACAGCTAGATTCCACTCCCCAGACACATTTTCTTGATTCACGTTCAAAATCTGAGTGAGATTTTACATTTGTCCAGACTTCTTTCCTTGCCTCGCTGGCTATCACATGGCTGGAATACAGATGCACAAAATGTTTGGGAAGGCCCTGATGAGCCCATGGCCACAGTGTGAGCCCCTTCCCTCCTGGAAGGTGATCCCTCTGTCACTGACTCTGAATATCCAAAGTTATTCAGGCTGCTCTCTCAAAAGTATATTCAGGGGGCGAGGGGGAGGGGGAAAAACTTCTGCTGGCAGAAATGGATTTTTAATTTGATTTTTAATCAACCATCTTGCTAATACTACTGTGGTTTCCCACGTCTCCTACCAAAACTCATTCCCATGATGGAACCTAAAATGCTTTTCTTAGAAGCTGTAAGATATTCCTATGCATGGAATCGTCTCAATCTTTTTTCCCCAGCAGTTGATTTATTAAAAATGCTTAATCTCAACTGGACCAGTTCCTCAAGAACTCACCCCAATGGCTTCTGAAGGAAGGGGAAGCCTCCGTAAAATATCAGAGACAGAATTTCACAGCCATAACAGCGAGGGAAGCATCAAATCTAGGGACATAATCACACCGAGTTCCTGATGATCCTTATAATGTGGGAGATTATTTAAAGTCATACATCTTCCAGATTTTTTTTTCAATTTAATAATATTTGAAAGAAGCCACTCAAGCCTCTCCAACCAAGATTTCTGATGCAAGAACTCCCCACCGCAGACCAAAAATAGCAGAATTATGAGCGCTAAAAGTGTCTAGCAAGGCTTTTAATTTTAATTCATATTTGAGAAAGGTTTCTAGCAGCTGGAGAAAGTAAGTGCTGTATTCATAAAACCCTTGGCTATTTGCCACACAAATGGTGCTTTTATTGAGCAGTGGGCAGCGAGGGGGGAAGGGGGAATGTGCCTATTCCGCATCAGGAATGTGTTTCTCCGATTCATAAATCCTCCTCCTCTCCCCCAGCTGACTAAAGGAAACCTTTCTCAGTTTGCCACTGTGATGAGAGAGGGCGAGAGCAATTCCCTGAGAGTGCCAGGGCCGGAGAGAGAGAGGCATTTCAGTTAAAACAGCACGGTTATTAAAAACACACACACAAACAGGACTATGTGCTACAGCCCGGCCCAGGGACAGCAGTGGGGACAAATCTGTCAGAGGTACAGCCAACCCATCATACTCACAGCCTGCCACCGAGTGTAATGCCCTGCCATAAATACAGATGTTTTTCAGAGCAGGTCTGAGAGTTTCCAGCCTAAAATGCCCTCTCAGACACGGGCGGGGAGAAAGAATGAGTTACGAGGATGGGGAACTGAAACACAGACAGATTGAGGGCTAAATAAAAATAATATAATATCTAGGTTTACTTAAAAAATGGTGATTGAAGGTGATATGTTGACACAACTGGAAATGGGAACTAGAACTCCTGATTTCCCCCAGGTAAAGCTTTGTCCTGAGCTGCAGGTACCACAAGGCACTAAAGATGCTCCTAAGATGCACAGAAATATCAGCTCCAAGGGTTGTTCTGGGCTTAGTGGCTTCACAGCTCAGCCCTGTTAAAAGTGGAGCAGTTTGGGTTAATAAGAGAGGTCTAACTTTTGGCAGATTCCCAGGTGGGGAGCTTGAAAGCAAAAATAAAACAAAAGCCACTTAAACATTAGGGCTTGGCAGCAGCCAAGTGGAAGGTTTGGATGGGGATTTTTCGACTTCAGCTCAGCTCCATCTCTCCTGCTTTGGGCACTCCAGCTCTTAAGTGCATGTAACCCTTGACAGCTTGCCCAGCATCCCACAGGGGCTGAACCCAAATCCTGAGGTCCTGGCTGAGACATGAACCAGGCACTGGACGTGCGGGGACTGAGCTCCACCCCAGGCAGGAACATCTGCACTCCACAGCCCCGTCCAAATAACAGATTCTGACACTTCAGTAAGCCTCACTTCAAGTATTTCTTCGTTTCGTGCCATCTGCGTGTGGTTTAATTTTAGCCCTCTTCTTGTCCTGGCCATTGTGGATGTGGAGAACATGCTGTTCCTCCCTGTTTGCTGCAGTGCTCTGATACAGAAAACGCTTCAGATGGGGCAAGGAAAGAGCGGACTGAGGCTGCAAGGTCACGGGTCTTTAAACAGCATTTCTTATCAAGGGCAGAAAAGGCTGGATCTCTGCACATGCAGCAGACCAAAGCCTAAACTCTTCCTCAGTCTGTCCCTGGAATAGATGCTCATGGGTGCGAAGCGAAGGGCGAAGATAAACTTCAAACTCCTCCTCAACAGCAAGAGCTTTCCCAGTGGAGCTGGGATTATCTCACAGATTATGCCCCAAAAGAAAACATACTTGGCAAGGCACTGAAAAAAATGCTACAAGCAGCTCACAGAGCCACTGATTTTGCCTTGACCCTGCTACAAGTTGTCTTCCAGGATTTGCTGCTGAGGCTACGAAGTTTCTGTAGGAACTGTGCTGTGCACAACTTGTACAGAAAAGGAGGGTAAGACTGCCTGAAAATAAAAAAATACAGCCCGGCCTTTCCATATAGCTCACCTCACACTCGTATTTGACTTCGTGTTTGTGGACAAAGCCTAGAAGATTGATTCCATGACTGCACAAAAAGGACTAGTGCACAGAGAATCACAGAATTGTTAAGGTTGGAAAAGACCTCTAGGATCGCAGAGTCCAACCACAACTATCTGCTTTAAAAATAACCCCCCAAGCAAACCATCACACTAATCACAGAGCATATAAAAAGATAACAGGAATTCATTACTGTTAAATTCTAATGGGTTGAGGAATCCAATTACTCATTTGTGCCCTTAATAAAATCTAATCCAGAAGTCTCATTCTCATCTAGGAGTAATCCTCCCAGAAGTAATGTCCTTCTCTAGGTGCTGGTTAGCGTTGTGCACCTGGTACTTGCACAGGCAGGCAGTGTCTCCTCAGCACCCTCCTCATGAAATGGATGTTTATCATGTGCATGCTTAAAATGTTCTATTTTCAACGCGAGAAATACCACGCTCCTTCCCCACTCCCATTCAGAGTGTTCAGCTCACATCCCCACCTGAGCATCACATATTGCCACACAGATTTTCACCCAATACCAACAAGAGGCCGTAACAACCTCTGGACCCACACCCATTACATTTTTGGGATAATACTGCTTGTCGTTCCATTATATTACACTCACAAGATTGTATTTGAATAACTGATAATTTTAATAACCCCCAGAAAAGTTAATTTCCAACACTGTAGCACAAATGGTTCAACATCTGCTCTTGGCCGCTACGCGGGGTTTGATAAATGACATCACTTACATAATATAAATGGGAATTACTTGGTTACAAATCTAATGTGCATAAGCTGCCTCTGATGCATGCAGTTTCTCCTGCGTTCAAAAAAACCCATTTCACATGTCACGGTTTACCCGCTGCTGCATTACCTCATTAACTATCTCCTCCCAAAACAGACTGGGAATGCAAATCCTGCTGAAAATCCACAGATTTAGGGCACATACAAGGGTTGGATAGCACGCCCCAGAAGTTGAGCTTTTGTGTTAACAGATGCACGGCATCCCTGGCATTTTTTTGGCCACATTGAACTGGAAAAATACAGCACCCAAGTGTGGTGAAAGGGGCAGGGTGCTGAGGCGGGAGGCTGGACACAACTTGAGATGTTCAGCTGCAAACCCTTCTGCAGGTTCACAGGTGACTGGAGCCAGTGTGGCTCCAGGCAGCACCCAGCTTTCCCTTGGTGCCCTCCCAGCCCTTCGGCATCCTGATGCTTAGCCCTGCGCTTCCAAAAAAAAACCCCTTGGATATCCAGTGAAGGCAGCTCGGTGCCTGAGAGGAGCACCAGCAAAATGTGAGCACGCGGCAAAGCCTCTGTGGGAGCTGCAAAGGACCTGTGTTTCTGCCCAGGACTCCTGCATCCCACAAAAGGGTGCAAAAGTATTCCATGTTTTAGCACTCAGACCGAACTTCTCCTGTAAATCCAGCCCTGGCAGCACCCCAGGGAGAGTGAAGGTATTCCATGGCAGCTTTCCCCGTGCCATCGCACGGTCCCTGCCTGTGAGGAGGCTGGATGTGCAGCCAGCTCGGATGGGGGGTTCCTGGCTGGCACTGGGGTGTAACGAGAGGCACAGGCAGCAAAGCAAGAGAGAACAAGCCCTGGCAGGATGTCTTTAATAAGCCCAAACCCAGGAAAAAACGACTTCTAACTCGCAGTGTCTGAAAAAACAAGGGACATCTGGCCACAAAGGAACCAGAGGCGTGTGAGGATGCCCTCCCTTAAAGAGAGACGTACATCCTGCTGCTCAGGCAAGGGATTTCTCAATGAGCAGGGAAAAAGGAAATAGAAAAAGAAAAAATTCTTGGGAGATTGCAAACACCCAGCCTCCAGCTGGACTGAACAACACACGGTCTACATTTGATGTTTTAAATAAGCTGCGACGCTACTATACGAAACAGATCGTTCAGAGACGAATGTGAGCGGGGAGAAGAGATTTCTACCCTGCTTCATTTTGTGTGATCTGCACCAAAAATAAGAACGCCACTTTGCCAGACACGGGAGTCTCCATCTCCTAGCAACACGCCCCACCCAGCCTTTTCCTCGAGACCCTTCAGCTCCTGCCTGCCAGCACAGCTCCCTTCCCCCGTGTCTGCAAATGAGGTACCCATGATATAGATACACACACATATATGTGCATTCTTAAAAGCCAGAGGGAAATCAAGTAAACATTCTCAAGCCTGAGCCCTGGCACTGCTTTCCAGGAGCATCCCAGGTTCTGCTCTCAGCTCTCACCAACAGTGGGGAGGGTGGAAGGCACTCACCCACCTGGGGACATCCCTGCTGCCAAGAAAAGGGCTTTCTGTGACTCTGCTGTAAACTTTAAGCACCCCCCCAAATTTATCCTATAAGTTAAAAACCTGATTAATATTAATTTGATGTTTCTAGTAGACAGCTATTGTGTGTCAACAGGCAGTGGGAACACTCATGACATCAGCTTGCTCTGAGATTTAGTGACCGGCTTTCAGGAAACGAGCGAGACGGCAAAAGGGTGCATCTCCATACAGCAGCTCTTGTTAAACATATTAGTTTAACCATTAAACAAACACCACTCGAGGTCACACCTCTTTGTGTGGTGTTTCATTCCGGCAAGGCCGGGGCTTGCCAGGACTGGAAGGGGAGATCAAACAAACCCCAAAGACAGAGCAGAGCTGCCCAGAGCTTGCAGGGCAAAGGCTTGCATGGGCTGACAACCTTGCAGCTGCCTGAAGAAGGCAGAGCTTTCTCAGGCGTTGCAGGAGATTGTAGCTTTGCTATCTCATCCAAAGTTTATTGCTTGTAAATGCTGCTTCTCTTATGCCTTCACGTACATCAGTTGTTCTGGTTGAACAGAGATGGTTTCATTGTGCTACAGTTAGTTTTGTGTTACAGCAACCTTCCTGTTCTACCCCCAGCTTGTTATTTTAGTTATTTATGTTATTGGATGTCTTGAATTAAGTTGCCATTTTATTATTTATGATAGGCTTGTCATTATTTTATCAGGGACCTTGTGTTTACACACACTGTTCCAGCTTCCCGAGCAGCTCTTTATTACCTTGGAGCACAGACTGCATTTGTGACTGCCTTCTGCTGCTTCGTGCAGCTGAACGAGAAACAAAGAGCTACAAATTAACACTATTAAAACGTGGCAGGACCACTTTTCAGATGTGCTAGATGCCAGTTTTGGTGCTTAGCCACGCTACTTGTTCGGCATGAGCACCCATTCTTTTTTTTTTCATGTGAACAATTCATGTGGTCCAGACAAAGTTGATGTTCTGCTTAGGAGATGAGGGAGAACATCCTGCTTTCGCTATGAAATCTTTCGGAATTCTGGCTGAAACTGTCCAGTGAGTGCACCTTGTATCCCAGCCCGAGGCACACCTGGACCTCAGAGGGTGTGTTTGGGGCCCTGCCTGTCCTGCCCAGCATCCCTCCTCTGGGGATGTGCTCTTTGTGCCAAAAGCAACTCCCCTGGCTGGTGAACAGTGTCACCAAAAGGAGGGATCAGCCCGAGGAAGCAGCACCAAAAGCAGGGCATACCCCAAGGACAGTGCCACCCTCTGATGGGCATCCCCAGGCAGGTGTGACATCCCTCACAGGCAGAAAAGGGTGCACCTCAAGGACAGTGTGACCCTCGGGTGGGTGTCACTCCAAGGAGGGTGCCACCAGCACCCCTCTGACATGTGCCACACCAAGCCAGGCACACCACAAGGGGGGTGCCCCAAAAGGAGGGCGTGCTCTAAGGGCCACATCCCCACATCAGGCAGGTGTACCCCGAAGGAGGGCGGAGCCTAAGGGTGACACCACCCCAAGAAGGCTGTCACTGGAGGCAGCGAGGGTGTACCCCGAGGACAGTGCCACCAGAGGAGGCTGTCACCCCCAGGCAGGTGCATGGCAATCGAGGGTGTACCCGGATGACAGTGCCACCGGAGGACGATGTCCCTTGTGGCAGATGCTGCTCCGAAGGGGTGTCACCCCAGGCAGGTGCACGGCATAGAAGGTGCGCCTGGAGGACAGTGTCATGCGGGGAGGGTGTCACTCCCCGGCAGGTGCGTGGCAATAGAGAATATACCCCCGAACAGTGCCACTTGGGGAGGGCGTCACCCCCGGCAGGTGCATAGCAATAGAGAATATACCCCTGAACAGTGTCACTTGGGGAGGGCGTCACCCCCGGCAGGTGCATAGCAATAGAGAATATACCCCGAACAGTGTCACTCGGAGAGGGCGTCACCCCGGCAGGTGCCGCCCCGAGGGGTGTGCCCCGGCAGGTATCCCCG
>VZTD01003312.1:1549828-1621995 GCA_013397725.1 Rhagologus leucostigma | reverse complement strand
CGGCCGCTGCCCGCGGCGGGGATGCGGCGGTGGCGGGCGGCTGGCGGGAGATGCGGCGCTTTGCCCCTCGGTGCTCCGGGCTGTCGCAGCGCCCGGAGCCCGTGCTGCGAGCGGGACCCACCAAAACTTTGCTCCCGCGCTCGGAGGGAGGTGATGGGGAGGCTGAGGCGCGCACCGGCATCCTGCCCCTCGGTCCCGGGAACGCGCTCCTCGCTCCTTCCCTTCCCGAGGGGCGGCGGGTGCTCCGGGGAGGCTCCTGGGGCCGGGAGCGAAGCGGGTTCGTGCTGCCGCCCCTCCGAGCATCGCCCCGCGGAGCCGAGCGCGCCCCGCAGCCCCGCAGCGGCTCCCGAGGGGATGGAGGAGTCGGGGCGGGCAGGGGTGAGCGAGCTGCGGGTTCACCTGGGGAAGGGAGGGCTCCAGAGAGAGCTTAGAGCACCTTCCAGTGCCTGAAGGGGCTGCAGGAGAGCTGGAGAGGGACTTCTGGCAGGGCGTGGAGTGGTGAGGCGAGGGGGAATGGCTTCACGCTGACACCGGGCAGGGTTAGATGAAATACTGGGGAGAAAATTGTTCCCTGTGAGGGTGGGGAGGCCCTGGCACAGGGTGCCCAGAGAAGCTGTGGCTGCCTTTGGATCCCTGGCAGTGTCCAAGGCCAGGTTGGACGGGCTTGGAGCAACCTGAGATAGTGTAAAGTGTCCCTGCCCATGGCAGGGGGTGGAATGGGATGAGGTTTAAGGTCTCTTCCAACCCAAACTGTTCCAAGATTGCAGGATGGGTGGAATTGTGTCAGGTTGGGGCTCCACACAGGGATTCCTTGGCCAGTCATGCCAGAGCAGCCAACTCACATCCTGAAGGCACCAGCTTTGCTTTACCTGGCTGTGAGGTTTGCAAATGTTTGTATTTCTTTTTCCTGTGAATTCTGTCGTTACGTGCAAATTTCATTTTTTTAAACAAGATACTAAAAACCCAACAAAATTCAGGGTCTAGGCTGTGTTTCCCAGTAGGAAATGGGTTTAGCTTGAGCTGGCGGAGCAGCTGCCCCACTCCGGGTCCCCACACCCCATTGGATGTAGCCAGGCAAAGGGGTGCCTTGCCTGCCCTCAGCACCTGGGGCTTTAAAATAAACCCAAATTGACAGCAGATGAAGGAAACCACCACAGCCATTGCAGCCAAGTCCACCTGTGACCATTAATCACGCCCCTAAAAATACATTGCTGTGTTTAATCCCAAACCACAGATTTACTGTCTAAAGAATTATCAGAATAAATAGTTCTAACAGTAAGGACCATTTAAATCACTCGTGTGTACTAGCAGACCTCAAAAGCTGCTCCAAAGGCAGGTTTTTTTCCTTGCAGACCAATTTAAACCTGCCAGCAATAGCCTTTTTTTCCTTAACTAGCACAAATACCCCCTACCCCACTTATGACCTGGCTTTGGTAAAAATGGACATTTTCCAAAGAAGTATTTCAAATAACATAAAAGAGATTTCCTAGCTCAAAGTCCTTTATAGGTGAGTAGTACCCTTTAAATGTTTTTTTTTTTCCTTAATATTTTGCCTACAACTGACAGGTGAAGTTTGTTCTTGAGACTGGGAACTGAAATTAATAAATGGAATCTCCCATTTATACAGAATTACAGCGTTTTAATCAAATGAGCTTTACAAAACCTTGTATTCCCATGAGAAAAGTAAAGAGGTTTTTGTCAGTTGATTCAAGTGTTGTGCGTTGGGTATAATAATTGCTGTTTCAGGGAGAAGTCAGGTGCCATCAGTGACATTTCTTGTTGCTGATGTGTTTTCTTCAAACTCTGCCTTGCACTAGGTGTTGGTTTTGGCGCTTTTTCCTGCCTTACTCCTCGAAGTTAAGAAATCGTAATTTGCAGTTGTTCAGGATTATCGTTGTTAAGGAAATAAGAAAATGGCAATGAAAGGGAGGATTTAGTGACGGGGGTACGAACTAGAGCTTGAACTCATGGCTGGAGCTGAGTAGTCATTTTGAGCCCTCAAAAGCCAGAGACATGGCAGAAAAAGTCCCTGACTCGCTGGGTGGCCAGGGAACTGCTCTTCCTAAAAAGTGACTGAACACCGCAAGAAACTGTTTTGTTTTAAGCCCGTTCAGTTTCTTGATCTCATTTACAGAAAGTGCACACGAGGCACAGAGGGGAGCAAATAGGTTGGCAGATGAGGGCAGGATTTTGGTGATAATACCGAAATCCCATCTGGAAAAATGGTGATGAGGACACAGCATCTGTTGGAAGAGAGGAAGGTGGCAGGAGCTGATGTGGTGGACGGATAGGAGGCGTCATGTCAAGGCTTGAAGTTACCACACAGCATTTTTTGCCAAATATAGTTATTTTCCCTGTCCTCCAGGCCAAGGATAAGAATAATTTGCAGAAATAGAACTGTGGAGAAGATCTTGGATTTGGAGTTTAGCAAAGCATTGGAGGAAGGAGGTGGCATCTCCTCCCCTGGGGGTTGGTAAGAACGGATTCGACGAACTGCGTTTGCCACGGGCACGTCCCACCCTGTGGGTCCCCAAAAGCTCTCCTGTGACCACAGCCCTCACACGGCAGGGTTCACAGTGGGTGCATCCTGGAGAGCTTCAGTCAAAATCCAGCAGAGTAACCCAAATATTTTTTCCATGTGATGCCGCCCACGGCATCTCTGGGGGCCTTGGTGGCTTCTTTCCCACCCGATTTGTAGTCCCTCAGGGACTGGCAGTGCTTGGGTTGTGTTTACGTTGGTTGTGATGGCACCTCCACGGGCTCCAGTCGGGATCAGATCCCATTTTTCCCAGGCACTGTGGCACTGCTGCTGAAAGACAAACTTTGTGTCAGAGGGATGAGAAACTAAAGGAGACTGAGCAGAGGAAGGAGGGGGAAAGGCTGATACGACACACAAGCGAGTGCCACTGGGGCGGAATTAATACAGCATTGCTAAATATATGCTTTGGATGGATTTCATTTTTAACTCTGGGCTGAGATAAGGGCCGGCAGAGCTGATAGGAAAGGAGTTTCCTCACCCCTCCGTAAGCTTCTGCATTGCCCTGAAGCATTTGCAAAAATGTTAACTGCTTGTGCTGCCTGAGCTGGTAGGATAAAAAAAAGTGAGGTTAAAAACCATGCTGTCGAGGGGTTTTAATTACTATCTGTGCTTGTGGTGCTGTAATCGCTATTCCTCCTCATTTTTTTCTCTTACAAAAATAAGTAAATGAGAAGAGTCTTCTTTCCACTTTTTTAATCTGGGGAGGCAGGGAGAGGGAAGGAGGAGGTGTCCTCACCGCCAGCCAAGGCCACCACTGCCCACCCGTGGGGTGAGGATCCTCTTCCCTGCCTGTGGGAGACATGGGGCCTGCACCTCACTTCTGGGGTGATCCTGGGGGTCAGAGACGGTGACTCTGTGAGCAGAGGGAGGGTTGTCCTTACTGCCCGTGTCAAGATTCCTGCAGCTACAGAGAGCCCTAAAAAGGCTTAAAAGTCTCCCACCACATAGGAAATTGTGTTCCCTCTTTGTCTCTCTCTCACCGAGTTCAAGGAGGCTTAACAAGTCACTGGGGACAGAAACAATAATATCTCTGTATCTAATGCTTACTGTAAGCAGAAGATGGATTACAAAATAGGCTGTTTATTTTTAATTATTAATGTGTTTGTGCTAGCAAACCTTCGCAGAGTTACACATTGTTTGTCACGGATGGGAAAGGGGATGAACTATTTGGCAATAGTATTAAAAACAATAATTATTCATTCTGGGCATGGCCATTTTTTTTCCCACCCAAGTGTATAATAAAAATTTTTCAAAGCATATGCTGAGGCAAGGCCAGGAAGTGTTGTCCTGAAACAAAAGGCAGCAGAAATCACTCCTGGTTCAGTGAAAAAACTTTGCTTTACCTCCCTGCAGCACTGCCCTGCTCTCCTATCCCCAAGGATTCACCAGGGAAAATGCCTCCCTGGACAATTTACAGCACTCTCCTTGCACTGCACAAGAGGAATTATCTGCCTCCTCCAGCGCTCAGCTAATCCCTAAATTGCATCTCTGCTGCAAAGCTGAGTTTATTTTCATTCCATCATCCAGTAGTTTTAAGTATTACGAGGAATAAAATGGACATGCAAAGTGGTGCTTTAATTTTCAAGGGCAGTAAAGTGTTTTATTTTTAGGATGCTCTTATTGAGGAAAGAATCTCTGGCAGGTCTTATCTGGTGGCTAATAATAGTGACCCGGCGTGCCCTGGGTGCTGCTGCCCTGCCCTTCTCACGCCTCCTGCTTACCCCGGGTGCTTCTGATCAGCTCATTAGGGCTGCCCAAATTACAGGCTCTAATAATGTAATAACAAGGTTTGCTGGCAATAATTAACTCCTTGTACGGCGTGTTATTACGGGAAGGGCGGCGTTCCTAATTAGAGAGCACAAATGTTTAATGTAAGCAGGTTTCTCTGTGCGGGCTTTAGGAAACGATCCGTGTGTCACCCTGTTGAATATCGCATCAGGAAATACTGACAAGGGGCAGCTCGTGGTCTGAGAACCCTTTTTGGATGTGAACACCCCGTTTTCAAGCAGTTTCTGCTCTCGGCTTCAATGCAAATCTTGCTTCCTGGGAGCTTTTTATTTTTTTGTGTGGTCTGTTTATTGATAACAAATGGATCCCACGCTGAATTTGTTTCACATCATTAATTGCAATTCCCCCAGTGACAGCGGGGCTGCTCCCAGTTTGTGGTTATGGTTTTTTCCCTGAACACAGGAGACAAACATCAGCATCTCAGTGCACCGAGTGCATTTTAAAAAAACCCTCATATTGAAGTTTGCATCCTTCCTAAAAGCAGAATTTGCTCCTGCAGTCCAGCAGTGTTCCTGCAGCTTGTCATCAAAGCAAGAAGCACGCTGGAGGAAGTATAAATAGAAATTCATTTTAGTAATGTAAATCCTGCAGTCCTATTTTGGGCAGGGAAAATCCCTATACCATTTTTTAAAAAAAGAAGTGCGATGGTCTAGTTTTCAGGCTGGATTTATGAGGGATTCTGTCAACCAGTGTGTTATGGTGGAGATTCTCCTCTGCCATTTAAATATATCTGTTTCTGATTAATCTAGCTTTTACATGCTATAAATCCTTGCAAATTAGCTTGGGGTATGACCTCCTCCAGCAACTCAGTTTTGTTTTATTTAGTGGAGTGGTTTTGGCAGATAAGTCCCCTCTCTTCTGCCTTCTATGACTCCACTGGGAAAACAGTGAAGAGGCAAAAATTGTAAAATACTTCACACCCTCATCTTCTGCTTTTTTCCCTTCAGAAGTGGCTTTTTGCTTATAGTGTCCTAAACTGCTTGTGTGAATCCTGCTGCACTGTTTAGTGACTTTGCAATGCTCTCTCTCTCTAATAGTTGGTGAACACCAGCTGACGGGGCACAAAGTAGCAGTAAAAATACTGAACAGGCAGAAAATCCGCAGCCTGGATGTGGTGGGGAAGATCAAACGAGAAATTCAGAACCTGAAGCTCTTCCGGCACCCTCACATTATCAAACTGTGAGTACCCTCCCTGCCACGTGTTCAGCTGCTCCTCTCTGCACAAAGACCTCTCGTACACAGTGAGCTGGGTTTCAGGAGATGGATGAGAGCAGTAAAAAATGTGTTTTGTCAAGTTTTTGTGCGGTGGAACATCCACTGACACGGGTTTTCCAGAGAAGCTGTGGCTGCCCCATCCTTGGAAGTGTCCCAGGCCAGGTTGGACGGGGCTTGGAGGAACCTGGGATAGTGGAAGGTGTCCCTACCCGTGACAGGGGGTGGAACTGGACGGGCTTTAATGTCCCTTCCAACCCAAACCATGCTGTGATTCCATGAATTGCAGCGTGGTCAGGCTCTGAGAGGGAAACCTTGGCCTCCAGTCAATAGGATTTATGTTTTAATGGACTGATTATCCAGAGCTTAAAAGGACATTTTTTTTCCGAAATTTATTATTCAGACATAAGTTTTGAAAGCCGCCACTTTGATGAACCTGAGTTTGGGTCGTAAATCAGCACCTGCACTGCAGCCTCTGGGATTCCTGCTCAATCCCCAGTTTGTGCAGCCAGCCCACATTAATGAGGCACTCGATAATATCTTTGGCATTCCTATAAAAGAAAGCTGTTGAATGGTAACTGCAAGGGTAAGTTGACATTTAGGTCAGCCTTAAAGCTGGCATGAGATACAGCAAATACTTGGGACTTAGAGGCAAGGGAAAACAAATTCTCTCTGCAGTTAAATAACTAACCATGCAGCAACTGTTGACTTTAGAGTAACTTCACAGTTCCATGGGTTTCTTGGAGAACAGATTGGTTTTATTTCATGAAAAAAATCGCCAGCAAGGCTCCTCAGCTGTGTGCCCAGCATCCTGCAAGTCAAATCCTGTTCACACATTTGTCAAAGTAATAAAAGTTAAATCCAGCTTGACAGTATCTGTGTCCTATGGTACATGTTGCATTCATGAAATACAGTGATAAAGATGTGAGGAGACTGGGGCACACAAACCTCCTTCAGTAAGTTTTTAAATGTATATAAAAGAAAAACGGAGGCAGTTAACAGTAACTGAGATGTCTGGGTCCAAAGCTCTTCAGAAAAATGAGGTTCATGCTATTGATCTTTATGAGACTATCCCATGTTCCCTTGCCAACCTCTGAAAACTGCTGAAATCTCTTTGTTTCAAATTACAACCCAGCTGTAAAAATTCAAGAAATTCATCTGCAAAACAAAAGGAAAAAAAAAAAAAGAAGCAGCAAACAACAACAAAACAATGAATCTGAAATAAAAGACAGGGAGGTCCCAGCTGGTGCTGCTGTGAATTCCTGGGGCTGCATTGACCTCAGCTGATCACTGGCAATTTATTCCAGCTGGGACACTGAAATGTCTTTGCAGCAGTCAGGGATCATTTTGAAGGAAAATGGAGAATAAATCTGCAAGTCGAAGGTGATATTCTGGGGTTTTCCCCCCATTTTACAATATAGAGGGATTTAATATTTGAAAAGTGACTTTAGAGGGTCTCCTTTTTGTTTCTGTACCTGTCCAGAGGAAGCTCTCGCTAGTGTCTAGAGTTCTTTATCTTCTTTTTTCTTGCTCTGAGGGAAACCAGATGTACCCTCTCCTTGCCCCCAGCTAACCAAGCATTCATTTCTAAAGCTGCTGTTGCAGATCTTACCCAAAATGGAAATTTGAAAGTCAGGGCAGTCCTAAATATGATAAGATTGCCTGGCAGATATTTCAGAGGATTATTTAAAGGGCTGGAGGAAGATCATAGGTCTAGAAAAGAGGTCCTTTCACAGACAAGTGAAAGATTATACTGGAAACTAGAGATGGTTTTTCAGAAGTGGAAAGCAGTTACAAATGCAAGATCCAAACAAATTCTTATTTGAAGCCTTAATGTGGAATTAATAATCTGTTTAAAAGCCTTTCTCTTTTCTTAATTACGTATTTTTTCTGAATCTGCTTGTGGTTTTTGAAGGTACCAGGTCATCAGCACGCCAACAGACTTCTTCATGGTCATGGAATACGTGTCCGGCGGGGAATTGTTTGATTACATCTGTAAGCACGGACGTGTAAGTGCCAGTCCCGAGTCAGCCCAGACACTTGTGTGGGAAGAGGACGGTGTTCAGGAGCAAAATGACTGCTCCAGGGAGCACAGTTAAGGTTAAGGCCCAAAATAGAAGTTGCTTCACAGCAACCCCATCTGGGGTGTCTCGTCCCGGCTCGCATGAAACCTGTGTGTGATTTTTCTCAGGCGTATTTTCGATCCCCAAACCAAAATATCCAGGGTAACGTGTTGCTTAGGGCAAGTATTTGGAAAACTGGCTTATTTTTGTGATTTTTAGCTGTGAATTACCTGTCAAAACCCCCACGGTTCAGCAGCAAACTTGTGGCATGGGAGGGGAAGACCACTCAGTGTGGTCTCCGCCCCAGTCATTCACCTCTCCCAGACCCCCCCCTTGGTTCCACATCAGGTTCTTTGGAGACTTTTCAGGGACGTGGTTAATGTGAACAACATTATGAAATGGGAGATTTTGGTTACAGAGAAAATCACTGGTGTCTGCCCCGTGGAGCAGTTGCAGGGCAAGGAGGTGAAAATGGGCCAAAGTGGGCGTCCAGAATAAGGCTTCAGGTGAAGGATCAGCCCCTCACACGTTCCCTCTCTGTGCTACAAAATGAATACATTTACAGCAAATTGGGTTAGATTAGTGCCGTGGTCAGTGGACCGCTTTTAGCCATGCAGATTTACAAGTTAGCCAACCTAAAGCAAATGTTTGAGTGACTTTAGCTAATGCATCGGGTGACTCAATTTTTTTTTCTATGAACAATTGTGATTTCTCACACATTTTACCTGTCTAGATCTCTTCAGTGGCTAATTTGGATCCTGTCTGAACTTCTCCATTCATAAACTCAGTTTTTCATGAAGGGAGTCTTTTGGCATTCATCACTAAAAATAATGATTTTAAATACAGTTTCTCTAATATGGCTCATGCAACTTTATAGCTACACAGGTCATTAAAATCACCACAGTATTCCAGCTTCACCTGTTGCTTCCAGAGGAAGTCCATGAGGAATTGCTCCCAGCAACACCCTCTGTGGTGTTTTGTCCAGCCTGGATCTGTACCAGCCCCGTTGGGAGAGCAGGCCATTTTCTGATAGGTGCCACCTTTAAATACTTGTCGACAGCTCAGCCAAATTGAGGTCTCACCTTTCATCTCTGGGCTGCATCATTTGCAAACACCGGCACGTTGTGAAATGCGAGGGTGAGAAATCTGCTTTATTTGCTGCTTCTGGTCGCAGGCACGCTGGGATTTTCTCTCTGCACCCTGTGAGCTTTTGGCTCCTCGCTAAGTCAAGCCTTCCCTTGCCAGCTCTGCGTGCACACCAACCTGCAGGGCTGTTCTCTTCGCTGTTCCCACAGGTGGAGGAGGCAGAAGCTCGGCGCCTTTTCCAGCAGATCCTCTCTGCGGTGGATTACTGCCACAGGCACATGGTTGTGCACAGGGACCTGAAGCCAGAGAACGTGCTGCTGGATGCACACATGAATGCAAAGATAGCTGATTTTGGTATGTGACCCCAGCAGCATTCCAGAGGCCGCTGGAGCGTGGCCGTGGAGCAGCCGTACGAAACCCAGAGCCTGCTGCCCCAGCCACCACCAGCTGCTGCACCTGGGAAGGCCACGCTTGCAAACACTGCCCTTCCTGCAGCAGCAGGGATTGCTTGTTGCAGGCTGCTTCTGTACTGGCACTGGGAATGGAGCAGGGAAGCAATTTGTAAATCTCTGCTGTGTTTTAGTGTAATCACCCGACGTAAAATTTACCTGATTTATTTTTGAGGCAGACTCGGTGCAGCTAAGTCGGGGTGAGCTGGCTGTGTGTGTGTTTATTTTCGTGCGTGTTCTCCCTCTTGTTTGGCCGTGTGCTCTTGGCCTCAGTTCATTTTACAACAAGCAGTAACAGGAGACTTTAAGTGGCATTATGGATTGAAACCCATTGAAATACCCGGGCTACCAGCTCTGTCCTGGTGAGTCCTTTCTAGCAATGTAAATCCTTCTGAAGATTTACTCATTTCACAGCCCCACCCAGTTCCCATGTGAAGTAAGTGCTCTGGGATGAAATGTCTCTTGTCCTCCGTGCTCTGGGATTTGCAACTTAGAGGAGCAAAATTAGCCTGGAGTGAATATTTCTTGGTTGAATGTGAAAAAAAAGTATAAACCCAACAACAACAATAATAACAGCAACAATAATAATTTTCCAATCAGCTCAAAGGAGTCTATCTAAATTATATCAACAGTTCCCTTCCAAATATCCCGCTCCACTTCCCTGCCTCTCCTCTATGTGACACAGAATCCTCTGTGGCTGGACCTTCAGATCAGAAATCAGTGTATAATAAACATTTTGTTTGTAGGACTGTCCAACATGATGTCCGATGGTGAATTTCTACGCACCAGCTGTGGTTCCCCAAATTATGCAGCCCCCGAAGTCATCTCTGGAAGGTAAGACATTCCATTTCTCATCAGAGTCTGTGTGAGCACATGGGCTTTGAATTTGTTCTTGGTATTGGAAACAGCTTTGCACATCTAGTGAAAGCAGCTGAATCCTTCCAACCTGGATTTTATGTTTGGGTGAATCTGTTGGCAAAGATCTGAAGGTTTTCTTGGTTATTTTACTTCTCAGTAGCTGTAATAGCAAACCGTGTTTTGCTACAGGTGTTTACTTTGGAGGAATTATTAATACCAGATGTTGACTGTTTATATTGCTAATTAAAGAGGGTGAAAATGACTCTTTGGATGTAAATAGTGAGGTTCCAGGTGGAAAGGCTTTTCCGGGCCACCCCCTCCTCTCCTGCCCACCTGTAATATGAAACACAGTGTTAATGAGGAAAACCATTCGCTAACAAAAGAACCAGGAAGATGTTTAACCACTTCCCAACACTTGTACTGAAAATACTTGTCTTCTGGTTCCTTAGGCTTGGGGTTTTGGCCGTGGCAGTAGGTTCAGCCTTCAGAGCTTTGTTTTGAACTGATTCATTGAATTGACAAAGCTCCTCTATGGTTACATCTCTTAGCATGAAACATCTGTACAGCACATGGGGTGTTGAACACACTCCACAAGGCAGAATTGGACTTCCACGTGTTGATACAGAAGTGTTGCCTCCTGTATTTTACTGTCAGGAACAGAAATTACATCGAATGTAATACCTTAGCAAAGTATAATTTGGCAGAGTTTTAATTCTCTCTGTAATACTTTAGCAAAGATGGCAAATACAGAATTTCATATTTTCAGTCCTCTGTATGGTCCTTTAAACTGCCCATCTCATTATCTGCCCCCTTTTTTTTGAATCTCCCTTTGCCATGAGCTTTACTTTTCCTAATCCAATGTCTTTTTGCCTGTAAGTGTAGCTTTTAAATAGAACATTTTGTTCAGAATGTGTTTGCTGTGATTACGATTATTTTATCCCTGTTTACACCAGAGCAAGTGTTGGCAGAGCATCCTAGAAATTAGACTAGCAACCAAAAACCCTGTTGTGACTACAAGCTCTTTGTGTGAAACCAAGCAAATCCTCA
Organism: Rhagologus leucostigma; assembly: GCA_013397725.1. Lineage (NCBI taxonomy): Eukaryota > Metazoa > Chordata > Aves > Passeriformes > Rhagologus > Rhagologus leucostigma. Next base: position 1,610,953 of record VZTD01003312.1, on the reverse strand, counting down.
TTGTCAAGAAGGGGACAAAGCCAGAAACTACTGGGATTCCAAGAAAATATTAATAGTATTTCCATTGTGAAGGCCAGACACATGTTTTTCAATTTCTGTAGGAGACGAGGCACATGGCAGACCAGCAAGAAGGATTTAGCCCCTGAGTGCTCCGAGGGTACAGGCAATGCAGCTTAGTAGCAACAAAAGTGAGCAGGAAAACCGAAACCAAGCCCACATGTTGCCCTTTTTCACTGCCTGCAGCTGCATCCCTCCCTCATCACTCCCACCTACAGTCTCAGGGCTGCCTGAGTTTCATGCCCCTGCTCCGTGTGCCAAGCTGGCCTCTTCTCAGAGCTCTAGCAGCGGGTGAGAGCTGCGTTTGAGGGGGACAGGCACAATCCACCCTCCCTGCCTTGCTGGTGGGTATGTGTGGGGCAGGGGGAAGCTGACTCCTGGCTCCTGCTGCCTTCCCTGCTAGAGCACAAAAGCAGTAGAGTGTGACAGCTCGAGTTTCAGAGCCATAAGATTGCATCTCATTTGGGCTTAAAAGCCCAAAAAGCTGTTCAGGCAGTGCAGTTATCAGCAAAAGAATTAGGCTTCTGATCTGTGGGAGCTGGGCATGGAGGCAGGGCTGAGGGGGCATCCAGCTGATCCTCTGCCTTTCCAAAATGACTTTGCTGCTGTCCCTGGCCTCAGCAGGGAAAGTCTCACCCTTGGACAAGCAGACCACGTGTTTTGGGGGTGTTCAGACAATGGCCACGTGCATGACCAGCATGGTTTCTACAGTGGTGTGTCTGCAGTGATGCTTTTCAGGGGGAGCAAGTGCAGGATGCTGAGGTTTCATGAAGAGACTTCTGTATTTGCTCTTCAACCTCTGTGTTTTGGTAGGGCCTCACAGCCCAAGGGGAAGTGTTGCCTCCAAAATCTGTGGGGAAGCATCAGTTGTAGCAAAAAGAGATAAGCAGGAGCAGCAAAACTCTGTGTTTGGGGTGTCCTGAGTTGGTGATGGCAGAGAGCACATTTGGCAGCTTGTCGGAAGCGGGAGCACTTAAATATCAGCACACCAAAAATAAACCCTCGGAGATAGAGTATCTGCTGCTGTTTGATCTGCCTCGTTCAATGAACAGAAATTTCTGGCTGAGCCTTCGGGGCAAAGGAGCAAACAGCCTGGCAGAACTCTTGGAAATGTGGGGTTTGGCTTTTTGGAGAGTCTGGTGGAGGCAGGGTTGTACGCAGGAGTGTGGGCAGCTCCGCCATTCGTCTCCCTGAGTAGTTTTGGCTGAGGCAGATTTGTTTTGGGGGGAACCACATGAGCATCTCTGTTGTGGGCTGGAAGTCTGCCCCCGGTGGAGCTGGCAGGGGGTCCCCCCCACTTGCCCCCTGACCGAGGACAGGATGGTGGTGACACATTTCTCCTGCCCTTGCCCTCGTGCAGGCTCTATGCTGGCCCAGAGGTGGACATCTGGAGCTGTGGTGTCATCCTCTACGCCCTCCTGTGTGGCACTCTGCCTTTTGACGACGAGCACGTCCCCACCCTGTTCAAGAAGATCCGTGGGGGTGTGTTTTACATCCCGGAATACCTCAACCGCTCCGTGGCCACGCTCCTCATGCACATGCTGCAGGTGGACCCCCTCAAGCGAGCCACCATCAAGGACATCAGGTGGGCTGGAGTGGGCTGGCTGCCCCTGGGGGTCTCTGGTGACTGTCGTGGGGGTCACCTGCTGGCAGGTGGGCAGGGTGGTTTTCAGGAGTAGTCAGCTAATCCAGATGGTTTTTGTCCCAAGTGATTCGAGGAGCAGCCCTGCACCCGTCTGTGCTGGCTGGAAGTGGGTGATGATGAACAGGGTGAGGATTTGATATATATTTTATACACAAATATTTAAAATTCTGTTTTATTGCCTTATAAAGTAGCCTTAAAAATCTTGTAACGGCACTTGGCAAAACCAGCTATAGCGTGCAATAATCCTAAGAACTTAATATCCACCAGCCATTTTTCATTACTTTATTTCAAGACCACGTCCCTCTGGGTACCAGATAAAGAGGGTAATCATTGTACTTACTGTTTATCCAACAGAAAAGGAGGAGAAACCCAAGAATTACTAACTTAATATGTAAGTACTGGATGTGTTACATCTAGCTGGTGTGCTAAGCATAAACATAAACGTCGCTAGGACTTCCAGGAATTCTCAGGTTTTTAATGCATTTTCAATGGACAGCTTTAATTTTACCCTTCAAGTAAACCCGTGAAAACTTCCTTTTTAATTTCTTAATTCCTTAGGATTAGAGGATTTAATTACATGTTAGAGCAGCAGCACATGTGGTGAGATTACAGTCGATATGTACAACCTATACACAAGGCACTGTATGAGTTTTAGACACTTAGTTATCATTCACCTCATTGTAAAACGGTGAGAATTGGATACCTGGGTAGCTTTGATGCTCTGTATCACCATCAGGCCCACGGGAATCCCAAAGCGTGAGAATCTTGGAAGTGCTGAGGTCTTCCTTTAAATCCCAATGTGCAGAGCGTCGTCGCTGTCCCAGTACCAGGCTGGGTTTTGCTCCCAGTTTGTCAACTGGGCTTTATTCTTGGCTGGTCATGGTTTCCCCCCCTTGCCTCGCACGGAGCTCACGGTGCTCCCCTCTGCCTCGCCCAGGGAGCACGAGTGGTTCAAGGAGGAGCTGCCCAGTTACCTGTTCCCAGAGGACCCTTCCTACGACGCCACGGTCATCGACGACGACGCGGTGCGGGAGGTGTGCGAGAAGTTCGAGTGCACCGAGTCGGAGGTGATGAACAGCCTGTACAGCGGGGACCCGCAGGACCAGCTGGCCGTGGCCTATCACCTGGTCATCGACAACCGCCGCATCATGAACCAGGCCAGCGAGTTCTACCTGGCCTCCAGCCCCCCCACCGGCTCCTTCATGGACGACAGCGCCCTGCACATCCCTCCGGGCGTGAAGCCGCACCCCGAGCGGATGCCGCCGCTCGTCGCCGACAGCCCCAAAGCCCGGTGTCCCCTGGACGCCCTCAACACCACCAAGCCAAAGCCCCTGACGGTCAAAAAGGCCAAGTGGCACCTGGGGATCCGCAGCCAGAGCAAACCCTATGACATTATGGCCGAGGTGTACCGGGCTATGAAGCAGCTGGACTTCGAGTGGAAGGTAGGGAGTGCTGGTGCTCCGGGGTGGGTTTCCAGCACCCTTTTTCCCATGAGCTCAGGAAGGTTTGTAAGTGTGGTTACAGCCTCACCTGTTTCCAGATAAATGCCCTCACCTTGCCATCATCCCTTGCTACTCCTTGTTAATGGAAACTCTGAATTAAGGTGCCAGCTGTGCTTCAGTGTCTGTGGTGTTTATTTATGGTGTGAAATAAGGGTTTTCTTTCTGAGTGCTCCAAGCCTTCGGCTGGAAAGATGATTCTGCCTCGTTTAGCTGCAGGGTTAAGAGGAGCTGTTCACATTTCTAATTTTAGTGGCTAATTCCTTGCGAGGTCATCTCGAGTGCTCCTGAGCAGGGGAACTCTCATTATTTCTGCCTGGTCCTGTCAGGACTGAAGTGCTGAAATGGCACAGTATGCATTGTCCTAAAGGATGCATGGATGAGGGGCAGGGAGCCTTGGGTGCAGGATTTGTATCATGGATGTGGTGGCCTTTTCCTTGATGGAGATGCTGCAGTGCTCACAGACCAGATGTGTTTTCAGACGCTTATTGCTTCCTCAATTTAGGGCTCAGCTTCTTGATTTAAACCCAGAGGTTTTAGTTGACAGTACTTGCTGCAGGTATTTCTCCAGGGCTGTGCAACATTTAGTCACAGTCTTTTTCAAAGTTGGAATAATAAATCCCTAAGTTAGTCCTGGATCTCTGCTGCTGTGCCTCTGACTCCCTGAATCCTGGTGCAGCCCCTGAGGTGAGCTCTCCTGGCTTGCGGCCTTTGGCAGCAGCGTTGTGTGAGCATGGGGAGCCAGGTAAGGAGAATTTCAGCCCAGATCTTCATCACCAGAGGAGTTCCCCTCCTCCCTCCGGGTCCCGAGCGCTGTACTGTGTGAATTTCACTGTGTTGCTTCTTTAAAACCTCCTGACTCCTCCTTATTTTTGATGATGTTACATCTTTAAAGCCAAGTAGCTTCCAGAAACCCAATTTCCCTGCACCAGGCAGGAGATGGACTGTGGCCAGGTGCATTTGCCCACACCAGCCAGACATTCGTTAGCCGCATGGTTTTACAGAGAGTGAACAAACCTGCTGTATTTCTGGCACAGCCTCGCAAACCGACTCAGCCCAACGTCTTTGTGTAGGCAGTGGAGCTTATTTCATCCGAGGAGGTTTCACCATAGTCTTTCCCACCCTAAGAATAACTTCAGATGTGACTCTTCATCAGAATAGCTCTCTCATCCACGCAGTTGCTTCATAAATACAGCGCAGAGAAAAGATCTCATTGTAAATGAGATGCAGCAGGTTGTGAGGTGGGAAGCAGCAAGGGGAAATATGCAGCTTGAGGCTGAGCCACAAGCAGTGGGTTTAGCTGTGCTGATGGGAGAGGTTGCTCTGCCCAGCTCGCCCTGGTTTCATGGACACTGTCCTTCTGTGTGGGTCCACGAGTGGACTTTTTGGCTCATACGGCCGTGGCTGCTGGTGAGGGAGGAGCAAACATCAGTTTTATGCCTGGCAGATGTGTCGCTACAGCTTCCTCTGCCAGCAGCTGGTGAATCAGAGCCTTAAGAAGAATATTTAAAGATAGGAGGAAATGAAGCCATTTGCTTAATTTTATAGGCCTTGTCCTTTTGAGAAGCTGTTTTTCCCAGAAGATGTCTTGCTTGTATTTAGACAAAATAAGGAAAGAAGTGTTCCTGTTGCTGCCTGGAATCTCCCTGCTGAGGGCAGGTTTCCCGTTGCAGGTGGTGAACGCCTACCACCTGCGGGTGCGCCGCAAGAACCCCGTGACCGGCAACTACGTGAAGATGAGCCTGCAGCTCTACCAGGTGGACAACCGCAGCTATCTGCTGGACTTCAAAAGCATCGATGGTGAGTAGGAGGCTGAGAACACATAGAAGGGCAAGGCTGGAAGTTTAAGAACCATCCTCTGTGTCTTGAAGCGGCTGTGTCAAGTCGGTAAAAGTCCTTTTGAGCCATTTGTCTCTGCTGCTGTTCCCATTTCCTTACCGCACCGGCACTGCGGCTGCCAAACTAATCCCACTTCTTGTTTTCTTTCTTTTTTTCCTTCTGGCTTTTCAAGACGAGGTGATGGAGCAGAGGTCTGGCTCCTCCACGCCCCAGCGCTCCTGCTCGGCCGCGGGCCTGCACCGGCCGCGCCTGAGCATCGACGCGGCCGCGGCCACCGAGTGCCAGTCGCTGATGGGCTCCCTGAGCGGCTCCTTCGTCGGCAGCATCCCCTCGGTGCCCCCGCGCCTGGGCAGCCACACCATGGACTTCTTCGAGATGTGTGCCAGCCTCATCATGGCCCTGGCCCGCTGATGGCACCGGCCCCGCCACGCACCGTGAGGATCTGCGCCGACTCGTCCGCCCCTTGTTTCTTTAGGATCGTGGTTCTTCCTCCTCCTCCTCCCCTCACCACCCCACAGCCCGTGGCACAGAGCCGAGTCCAGACCCAAAACATCCTCGCCTCTGACAAGGCAACGAGGAAATTAACTTCATTTCTCTCCTTGTGCCTGGTGAAATGTATCCAATACCGGTATTTTTAGCTAGTGAACCCCGTGGGAAATGGCTGTAAAGTAACAGACAAATCACTGAGCTTTTGGAAAACACCTCCCCTCGGTTCATCCTGAGGTAGTGGAGGCATAGCCAAGCTTCCTGCAGGGAGGGTGATGTCTCCCCGTTGCTGTGCAGAGCAGGGGCAGGACGGGCTGAGCCAGGTGGAAGGTGTTAACCAGGAGCCCCGTGAAATGGAGTGGAGGGTGATGAAGCAGCTCTGCAGTGTTCACACCCAGGTACCTCTCTAGAGGTACCCAGGCCTCTCTAACACTTTTCTCCCCAAAGCAGCAGCTGCTTAGATGCTTCTGCTCTAGTGCAATATGACCTCCCTCCCCTCTCTTTTTCCCTCTGCTGAAGATGGGGAGGGAAGGTGGGGTGTGCAAAGGGCCTGTTGCAAACCTGCCGTGGGGAGGCCTCCCCGTGTCCAGTCTTTGCAGAGGAGTGTCCCTAAGGTGCTTTATTTCCCCCCCCAAGAGCTCCGGACAGCACTGACCTGCTCGCCACGTTCGGAGCCGAAGGCAGATTGCCTTTTTTCCAGCCCTTAATCGCCCCCTCCCTCCAACCTGCTCCCCCTCCCCTGCCTCACCACGGCTCCAGGGGCTGAATCCCAAGCAGGGTTCAGGTGAGCAGAGGACAGGATCCGGATCACCCACCTGAAAACCCGGCGCTTCACCTGCGGGCTGGGGTCACCACTGCTGGGCAGGGTCCGGCCGCAGCGCACGGCTCCGCAGCCCTCACCTCTCACCTTGCCTGCAGGAAGCTCTGCCTGCTGTCACCTCGCTCGAACCGCTGCCGAATCTGCCTTCCCTGCTGCTGGAGACTCACTTCCCGTGCCCAAGGGCTCTCCTGTCCTGCTGCTGCCCGCTGGACTGTGACTTTCGCCGCTCCGCTGACCAGGCAGGGATATCCCAACCCGGAATTTTACTGTTCCTTTGCTACTGGCTATCAGAAGGATGGGATTTTGCTTTTTAAGATGAACTGCGGGGATTTTTAAGGTTAAATTCTTGTTACCCGAGGGTAAACCCTAATGCATGTGTGACTTCTTTGTTTTTAAAAGAGTTATTATTTTTTATTACACGGGGTTAATCTAGCGGGCAGCGTTGGCATCTGCTTGGCTTTGACATGGTATTTAATTCCATTTACTTGATTAAGAAGTAATAGTCTAATCAAGGAACAAATGCTTTATGAAAACTTTGCCAAAAAAATCCTGGGGTGGGGGGTTTGGTTTTGTTTTGGGTTTTTTTTTTCTCTTTTGTGTTCTGTTTTAAGAAACAAAGTAAAGAACTTTTGCTGGTCCCAGGTATGCAGTCGTTCAACTTGAAAAAAATTTAATCTGTCTTTTTGATAGCTTCTTATAACCCCTTGAGGTTTTTTCCTAGGTTTTTTTTTTTTGTACAGTTGCACTTTAATTTATACTTTCTGCAAGTTTCTATGAGAAGCAAGGAGGAGAACAACACATTAAACCTTTTTTACTAATCATTTAAGGTAATCAAGACAAACACGGGATATTTTTGCCATCTACTGGCAGTTAAACGGACCTTTTCAGCTTGAAGTCCCTTTTTTTTAAAAAGAACCACGAAATTGCCTTACTTTTGTTACAGATTGTGCTTGGATCCTCACTAACGTGACTTTACAGCTCCAGTTTTTCCAGAAGCCGCACAAAGCAGAGAGCTTCCGAAAAAGGAAAAAAAAAAAAGAGAAAAAATCAGTTTTGCTGTTAAGCTCTTGAACACTAAATCCAACGCAGCAGTGGTTGGACTGTAAACCCACAGCAGAACAGCTCTGTTTTTAAAAGAAATACTGGAAATATTTGTAGTGCTCCTAGGTTTTGTAACGAGCCTTTTATTATATTACGATTATTAAGTAAATACTCTGGGGTGGAGGATGGCTTTGGTGCTGTGCCTGGTGGCTGCCAGGTGATTTGTGTCCCCAGTGCTGTGGTGTGAGTTTGGATGGAGAATCCAAACTCCTGCATGCAAAAAAAAACCCCACCAAACCCCACCCCAGAGTCAAAGCTGAGCAGCACCCAGCCCTTCAGCAGCTTTTGGATCAAGGCTGAGACACGAGCAAAGAGCCCTGAATGGCTTTGGGTGATGGTGATAAACCCCTCTGGAATGGAGCAGGAGCAGCTGTAGGGACAGGCATTAATTCCCATCCAGGAAACGGCAATGAGTGAAATGTGTTTGAAATGTTAAAGGCTTTTCAGATCTTCGCTCCCAGCTGAGCATCTTGCCAAGTCCTGGAAGCACCTGTAGCCCCCTTGATAAGGGGTGTTACAATCTGGGGCTCAGGAGCAGGTAGATGTACTGATGTCTTTTTTTAAATTGACTCTTGTCCTCTGGGATTTCCTACCCAGCAGAACTAATAGTATTAAGCAGCAGCAAATGCCCTTGGGAGGAAATATTTGCTTCCTGGAGGCGGGTGGGATTTCCAGGCTGTAGAATAAACCCCTTGTGGCACTTGGCATCTTCTCAGACCCGTGCAAACATTAACTGCTGTGTGCATCTGCAAAACCAGTCCTGCCTGGAAGGCAGGCGGAGTTACTCAGCTTCCCGTATGGACAAAGAGATGAAGCAGCTTCCCTGCTCAGGGTCAGCAGAGGCAGTGGAGGGAGCAGGACTGGTGGAAGCACCTCCTCAGTGACCACAGCGGGTTGAACGGTCCGTCACAGCCTTACCCAAATCCGTGCTGCACTTCGAAATACTCTGAGGACTTTCACTTCTTTTTATTATTTATTTTACCTTCAAATAGGCTGTGTTCTGTTTCCCAGCTGCGAAGGAGCTGCTGACCTCCAGTTAACATTTTCCAGAGGAAGAGTTTGACTTTCACACTGTTACACCGTGGCCAGCTCTTTTTGAGTTAGGCTGGTACGTGCACAAGCGTCGGGAAAAGCAGGGTAGACAATATTTGAACTACAGAAACTTGAATTACTCCAAGTGCAATTCTTCAGAAGCCGCTGGACAGCTGTGCTTTGCAAGCCACAAACTCACCCAAACTTTGCTTCAGCCCGAGGGGGAGAGAGCCAAAACGCAAAGGATAAAGAGTTCAGATAGGCTCCGATAGCGACCTCCAGGTCCTGGATGAGTTAATTCAGAAATACCTTGTGCTGTTCTTGTTGGAATCTATATATATGTGAATATTATATATGCATACATGCATATATAGAAAATGTAGGTGGCACCCTTGTCGTTGGCCTCTCAGCTCTATTCTTCCAGCAGGGCAGGTGTGTGCCCTGGACGCTGCCACCGCACTCTAATCCCGGCCTCTGAGAGGACCTGGACAAAAGGGATGCTATTTTTACACCCTCTTTTAGGTAAAGCCCATGAGTAGCTTAGCTGACCCCATCAGGCTCAGCATGGCCTTGGCCAGGGATGGCAGGAGAAGTGGCACCAGGAGCTGTGAGAATTCTGTGCTTCCACCCCTCCGGCCAGAGCCGATGGGGTTTGGGGCAGGTTTATTTTCAGGAGCTGGAGCTGAGCAGGTGAAAGCAGCAGGATAATTTTTTTCTCCCTTTAACAGGTCAGAAATGCATCTTCAGCTGTGTGTCCCGTTTAGCATTTCATGAGGTGTGTACAAGCACAGGGGAATATAGGGGCAGTGCTGTAAAAACGTGAGCCGGCTGGTTAGTGCGTGTTGTGTGTACGTTTCTGTGTGTGGCTATAGTGGCATTCGTGCTGGAATAGATGAGGTTTGAACAAAACAACCCTTCTGTCTACTCCTTTTCATTTCACTGCTCTTTACTGTCAGCGTGCACCCCTGTAGGGGGAAGGGGGACCTGTGTGCAGGACGTGAACTCGTGCCTTCGCTGCGCGTCGGGACTGCTGGAAGCGGCAGCTCTGTTTCACGAGGTGCACAATTTCCCCAGCTCGTGCAGAATCCCCCCGCTGAGACATGCAGGCCGTGTTTCTAAATACTTGAAGTACCATTTGTTGTGCAATTATTTGGCTTCACCCTTTTTATTAGCTGAGAGGAGAGAGGGAAGAAGAATCGCACATCTGGATGAGCCAAACCAACCCCCGCTCGAGCTCCTGCTGTTTCTTTCCTGGAAAGTTTTAGGATCTGGTTTTGTTCCAGGTGTATGATGTACCTTACTAGAGTCACCTTTCTTAAGGTCTTACGTTGGTATGGGCTTTTCATTTAGTGCTTTCCTTTGGCTTCCTTAGCCCTCCCCTTACATATCCCTTTTTCATCATTCACTTATTAAAAAAATGCAACAGCTTCTTGTAATTCTGAGCTCCCAGTCTGCCTCCCGGCCATGGAGTTAGCGATTCAGCCAGAGGTACCTCACTCCCATGCCCGAGAGATGAGCTGGGTTTCAGAGTTCCCACATTTACACCTACTGATGGAACACTTGACTTTTGCAGAGAGCACACCTGGTATTCGATGCACAGATCTTTGCTCATTTTAATCGTCAAAATTAGGAGAACTGGACTGTGAATCAGAGCTCTGCCTGCAAGCACGAGTACACTTTCGGTGTTACAACAAGTCTGTTTTCAACAAAAGCCTTGAAGTTCCTGCTGAAGCTGCCTTAATTTAAAAATCAAAGTTTATTTGTAAGACTCATCTCTGGTTTGTTGTTTTTTTTTTCAAGTTTGGAAATAGTTTATTTATCCTCATCTCACAAAGCTGTGAAGTAGATCCTGTAGCCATGGTAATATTTATTCTTGTTGCTGAAAGCATGTTCATGTGTTCTGTATCATGTTATATTCACGTGGTTTGTACCTCAATGCATTTGTTTTGTTTTTTTTTCTTTTAGAGCACAAAGCAAAACTGAATCCCAGGATATCTGTGGTGTCCGTGGCCCAGCATCTTTGGGCAGACAAACCTCAGCTCTATGAGGGAGGTGAACTGGACTTGTCCACTGCAATTTTTAAATTCATACGCTAAGGAGTATTTATGATTTAAAATATTATGTATTTATGATTTATAATATTATGTATTTATGATTTTTAAAAAAAAAGATACTGAACTTTAAAAAGTTCTGAGTAGAAGCATCCCTTCAAACATATCGATGATATGAAGCTCAGGAAAAAAAAACCACCCTGAGCTCTATAAACATCCTTCTTGATATTTTCTATTTTGTCAACTGAGGGCCTGGAGAGGGCTTTGTTTTCCAATTCATGGCTTTAGTACTTTCTGTTATGGAAGGGCACGGAGCCCTGGTTCAGTTTTGTCCTTTGTGCATTAGATAATCACAGCGAAGCCTTTTTCCTTCCATTTATGGTGTGGAAAGTGTTTCTCGGTGTTACTGCACTGCATGTGATAGCTGTCTCCATGGTTGACATTTGCACTTTAATAAACTCAGAGATGAAAAGAGATAAAAGCAATGAATCCTTCGAATTTCCTTATTGCACAGTCCCTTTTCTGCAGGCCGGGGTTGGCTGGTGGCATTTCCCTCTGGAGATCCTTGCACATCCCAGCTGCGGGACCACGGATGCCCTCAGGGCTTGGTGGGGGGCAGAGGGGCAGGGAAGGGAGTTAAAATTTCTACATGAATGATTTAAACAGCTTCCCCAGCCCAAAATCCACGCCAGGAGCCAGGCCCGTGTATTTACATGTGCTGACTTGACTCCTTACACCAAGGAGTGGAGAGAGGGAAGCATTTTAAAGACATCATGCAAAAATAACCTTTCACTGCAGAAAAAAGTGTTGGGGACAGAACTGGGGACCTGTTTCCTCTGTGCCTGTGGTGCAGGAGGATGCAAATCCAGTTAAAGCGCACAGCTGCAGGGAATGCTCCACATTTGTCCCTATCCTATCCCCTTTTTCACACAATTTCAGTTCTCCCTCAGACTCATCACCTCACGACTGTTACCATGATTATTTCCCCTTTGAGGGGAAATAAAGAGGAACAAGGTTTAACACGCAGATGAGAATTATTTTAAGTTTTGATGTGGTTAGGATGTACCAGTGAGACTATAAAAGAAAAAAAAAAAAAGGATGAGTTTAATTTCCTGACCAATCTCTTGACCTAAATATAGCCAACCTGTGGTTTAACTGAGGAAATCTAAGTTGCTGTATCTAAAGCATTTTTGTGTTGTCTGGAGTCAGCCCATAGCAAGCTCTTTTCTTCTGTGCATGCACTGGAATGTGCCCATGAGGAAAAAAAATTATTTCTAAGGGTATTGCAAGGCATCCTTGCATTAAATCAGCTGCCACTGGCAGTACAGAAGTTTGAGTTTCCCAGGGATTCGGGGCACAGCCCCACGAGGACTGCGCGTCACCGCACCGGGATCAGGGCCGGAGCACGCCTGTCACAGGATAAGGGGAGGAAATCCTAAAAAAACCTTCATTTAAAATAAGAAAAAACTTGTTAAATAACTTCCTTGGGAGGCAAAAAAGAGCTTGCACACGTGGCTAATACAGGATTTGCCCGTCATGCTTACACAGGGGGTGATGAATAGACTGCACGACTCGTGAGGATGAGGAAGGAGTGGAGGAAGGGGGTGTTTTCGTCATGGCATTAATCCTAAACATCACCCTGGAAATAAAAACCCCAAGGAGAAACCGTCTCCAGCACTTCCCCGGGGCTGATTCCCTGCAAAGGGACAGAGGTGAAGGGCACAGAGCCAAACATGCACTCCAGCTCCCCAAACTCTCCACCTCCACCAGAAATACCCAAATATTTGGGCTGGCAGGGCTGCAAAGCTGCGCATGCTTACAGGGGAGTGCTTTATTTATTTATTTTTTTTTTTTTTGCTGCAAGGATGGATGCAGGCCAATGCACTTAATAGTGACCACATGGTAAAATACATAAGAATGCCTGTACAGACTTAAAAGTAAATGTTAAATATTTGCTCTGGTTTTTTTTACTGATGTCTCCTATGCCAGCTTTGAAATGGCCCTGTGGCAAACAGCGCTTTTATTTTTCTTAAGCCTGGAACATTTAATAATTTTTAATTAAAACATCTTACAGTTTTAGGATATTTATGAGCAAACTGATAGGGTCTCTTAAAATGTGCCAGGAAGGGGTAAAAGCTGTACACTACAGTGAGATTTAAGGGGTTTTTTTCTTTCAAAGCCATGTAAAAACTTTACTCACTTTTTTTTTTTGCTTTTGAAAAGGTATCTACAGAATACATGGAGGAGAAGCCATTAGCAATTTATATTTCTCTTCCAAAATTTAGGAGCATTTTTTCTTAAAATAACTAATCATCCTCCAGGCCCACAGTGGAGACAGAACAGCCTGAACAGAGGGGCAACTGTTGGGTAACTCCCTGTAGCTGTGAGTCCCTGGGAGCCAGGAGTCAGCCTTTACATATGGGGGATGCCTAAGTTAGCTTACAAAAATAAAGCAAATTTTGACTGAGTGCTTTATTTACCCTTTTTCCTTTCCTTTTTTTTTTTTTTTCCCAGAGAAATGAGTCAACTTTCCCACTCTTTTTCATATTTAACACAGCAAGAGTGGTGATACATACTACTTCTCCCAATGCTTTTAAGACCAAAACCAGTTCAAAGTTAGATGGTTTGCTTTTTAAAGAGAAAATCTTTTGGGGAAACTTGCAATTCTGACAGCAATGAGATGGAGCAACTAAACTGCACTATTTTTTTTCCAAATGCAGAAACGTAATGGCTATTTCAAAGCTGACCAACAGGGTACTCCAAAAAGTGAGAAATACTGAAAATAACTAATAAACAGTGAAGACATGCTCTAAATGGCAGGGAGAAAAAAAAAAAAAGAAGGAAACATCTCTTGCACGTTAAACGGTGTAAAAAAAAAACCAAACAGCTTTATTTACATTCCCATCATCACTCCACAGCTGACCAACGTGGGCTGTCATGGATGCAGGAAGCACAAAAGAGACCTTCAGGGATGCTCCAGGGGACAGCAGCTCTCAGGGCGGTTAGTACTGTCTGTCTCAAAGAGGAAAAAAAAAAAAAAAAAGACATTTTTCCAGCAAGGGCCAGCTGGGTAAGAGGAGGCTCATTTGTATGAATTATGCACGAGCCTGCAAGGAAACGCTGCAGCAGGGAATTTCAGGGTGTGTTTTGGCAAGGCAAGGCACACTGAGTGGCCCATGTTCGCAGCAGATGTGAATTAATACGGCGTATCTGAAGGCAAGTCAGGGATCTCCAGTTTATACAAGTCATGACTGGACGGGGCTTTTTTTAGCTGCAGTTGGGCTGGAAACTTGTACAGCAGCAGAGCAAAACTGGAAATTCTTATTTAACATTTAATACTGGCTGTTTACGTTAGCTCCCCCTGCCTTCAGAAGTCTTAAGTACGTTTCTCCTGCTATCTCCACACAGGAAAGAGAGGAAAATACGCACCATAATAAATAAAAAAAAATCTGAGTTTACCTGAAGTTCAAGTGCTCCACTAGGACGTACCCATCTGAGGGAAGAGGAAAAAGGGAGGGAATTAGTTAAAGCTGAGCAGGTGCAGTTGGAGCGGCTGAGCACGAGGGACGTGGTGTGGTTCGGGAGGCGATTTGCCCCCCAGAGCTGGGTTGCAGACTCACATCTGCCCTGGGCGTTGCGGCAGATGACGGCGTGGCCCTGCACGGCATCGATCACGTCCAGCTGTTCCCCAGCTGTGACCGGGAGGTCAGCGCGCCTCTGGCTGGGCACCGAGCAGCCGGCAGTGGCCGTGGCGAGGACACGGATCTCCTTGTCGTACTGCAGGACGGGAAGGAACCAGTAATTATTCTATATTTGTGTGCAATCTCTGTAAGGGCAGTGGGGAGGGAGGGAGAGAAGAGATTTCAGGGTGGGTTGTGAGGCTCTGGGGAGAAGGAGGGAGAAAAACCCCTGCAACACCTCTGATGAGGATCCCAGATTAGGGGAGGAGGCAACAGGTCAGTGGGACAACTTTCCCAGCATAGCCGAGGACCACGAAGGTTCCACCAGGTGTCTTTTAAGCAAACCACGGAGCTGCTTTTCTCCTCTGGAAATCCCAGATTAGGGCAGAAGGCAACAGATGGGTGGGACAACTTTCCCAGCACTACTGAGGACCAACAACATTGCACCGTGTGTCTTTTGAACAAGCCACAGAGCTGCTTTCCTCCCCCGACACAGCTAGAAAAACACGCACCATAAATGTCTCTCTGAAGAGCTTCTCTTCTTTTTCCATCTTCTTGCTCTTTTCTTCACTGCTCTTCTTGAATTTGAAGCTATTTCTGCAGTAAGAGGTAAACACACACACACTGAGCACTTCTGAGCTCCATTTAAATAACCCCTGGCACATCTGGAATTGCAACCCTGAGCCTAATTCCAGCCTTGGAATAGGAAAGCAAACCATTCACATCCCTATTTCTCAGAAAAGGGTGAATAGACAACTCAAATTTGTTAGTGAGGCACTACTTGAGCCATTTTGTATCTCCATTTGGGATAATTTTTTTTTTTTTCGGTCTGTAAGCAGCGTGGGAACAAATAAACTCTCTGTTGAGTGTTTCAAATCAGCCCTGTTTTCATGGGAGTCAACAACTCACTTTTCCCCCAGCAGTTTGTCTCCTTCTGGTTTTATTTATATTCAGAAATAAAGGGTCCCCAGATAACTCTCATCCTGAGTCATTTATGGAAGTGGGGTTTGACACAGCTCTCCAGATTTTCTTTGGGTTTTTTAGCACATGGAGGAGAAAGTCCCCCAAGCAGACGTTTATATGGCACTGTAAAGTGGAAAACAAGTTCTTGTAACCCACTTAAAGGGAGTGGGGCATTCCCTGCGTATGGGGATGCCCCTCTTTCTGGTACGTGAAGTTACAGCTGCAACATTCATTTTAAAACTAAGACAGGAAACAAACACCAAAAAAAAACAAACAAAAAACCCCCCCACCCATTTGTAATAAATTATTCATCCTTGGCTCATTTTGATGCACTTAAAATTAAAGAGGAAGGGAAACAAGAGCTGAAATTAGGGACTTTTAAGCTGTGAAGAGATTCCTCCTTGGCAGTCTCAGCCTGCAGGACCTGTGACCTCCAAGGAAGGGCTGGAACTGCATGGACTCCCTGATGGTCTGTAAAGTTATACCTCTGACTTTGCACAGCACAACCAGTGGTGTTTGAGCAGCCCCATGCAGGAACTCTGTGGTGAGAACCTGAAAAATGGGTCTCTGGTTTACATTCGCAGTCCCAGGTACTGGGTTGTGAAGAAGGTCGTTGTGATGCACAGTTTTGTGACCTAAAAGGGAAAGGAAATCTCCCGCTTCCATGGGAATTTTTGCGGCACCAGTAAAAAAAAAATAATAAAAAATTGCAAGAGTCAATGCAATCAGCCCAAATAATCAATACTTTAAAAAGGAGGTCTCTTGCCAAAATCATAGAATCTTAGAATGGTTTCACCCCCTTGCCATGGGCAGGGACACCTCCCACTATCCCAGGTTGCTCCAAGCCCCATCCAACCCGGCCTTGGACGCTTCCAGGGATCCAGGGGCAGCCACAGCTTCCCTGGGCACCCTGTGCCAGGGCCTCCCCACCCTCACAGGGAGGCATTCCTTCCTAAAATCTAATCTAAACCTACTAAAATAGCAAAAAGGAGCCAAATATACAGCAAGTAACAGCTTTTTGTCTCAGCTCAGTGGAAAGTCATGACAAGACTTCAGGATAAGAGCTCTGGGTATCTCCCCCTTGCTCTCAGTTCAGATCCAAGAGTTTGTTTCACCCTTGAGATATTTTCTGCAAAGATTCCCGAAATCTGGCTTCAAAAGGAAAGGACCCTGGACTAGCAGCCAAGACAAAATGTCTGTGCAGTCAGGGACGTCTCACTCCTGAAAGAACTCAAGAGACGTGTACAAAGTCAGACAAAACGGGAACACAGAATGCAAATCAGGACCTTTCCACGTCGTCGATGCTTCTCCTTTTGTTCTTGTACTCTCTCACCATCCGAAATTTTGGCATCCGGACTTTGTACTTCTCGTCCTTCCCTCTGAGAGGAACAGACACACAGGAACTCAGGTTTTTCCCAGCAGATCGTGTCCCCTCCCCAGACCCACGCACCTACAGAGCCATGATTTTTCTCCGTATCCCCCACAGCCTGCACTGAAATGCAAACACTTGCTGTGATTTACACCAGCACGCGCAGCCACCGCAATCATCTGGCAGCAAGACACCAGGACATGCTGTTCCTATTAAAAGTAATTTTTCTGACAAGGAGCCTGCCAGGACGGGGCTGATAATGGGGTCGGGGAGACGGAGTTTTCCTTCCTTAGGAAAAAGATCTGATTTTTCACGTGTTTCGGGGAGCTGCTCCCTCCTTTTCACGTCTCTGGCACTAGCTAGGTAACAGCATGGAAACATCCTGCCAAATTAAACACACACAGGGAGGGCACCTGGACTGTCTCCAGAGGACTGAATCCCAACCAGCTCATGGCCCTCAGTGGGTTACAGTACCAGAGCACAGGTTTGTGCCAAGAGGAAAATCTCCTTGGGCTGAGGACAACCCCAGGACAGGGCACCCTCCTCACCTGGTCTCTCTCTGCCCCACCTCGACGTCGTCATACACGTTGTCCTCCTGGGAGACAGCTGCTACCAACCAAAATGCAGGAAAGAAAATCACTAGGAGATGTCATTCTGAGCCTGGTACTCCAGGTAATGTATTGCAGAGGAAAATTTGGGCTGCTCTCATCACTCAGCCCAAAGGGGCCGAAGAAATGCAAAAGGAGCCTCGGGGGTCTAAACACCCAGCAAAGGTCCAGCACAAGGAATGATGCTTGGGTTGGTTAGCTGGGTGTACGGGCAGTTTTCTGCAGGGATTTGGCCATCCAGCTCCACAGATGGAGCAGGAGCAGCAGCAAAGCCCCAGCTTTGCACTGCAGCCAGCCCAGGCAGGGCTCCCATCCCGAGGACGTGGGCATGTTCACTCCAGCACAGCCTCGAGGCTGAGGCTGTATCCACCCCATTTCTGTAAAGGATGAACTTGACCCTCCAGCAGGCAGGAATAAAGAGTTTACAGAGAGCTGCCGGAGTGCCATGGGCTCACACATCACCCCCAGCCTGGGAGCAGTGGTCCAGCACAGACTGCTTCCCACGTTACCTTCCTGAATATATCCAGATCTGCAGGAGGAATGCTCTTCTTTAAAGCAAAACTACCCAAAAATGAGCAAAACCCTCATGCCTGAGTGCAGCACAAATCTCTACCAAGTCTTCAAAGCTCCTGCTGCCACATTACATGATTTTCAGGAAGGCACAGTGCACCAAGACGACCGTACAGAATATTTGCCTCTCCAAACACACACAAATCCCCCGGAGTCAGGTACAGGTGTGTGCTTACCTAAATTTGGTACTGAAAGGGAAACCAATCTGTGGATAGAAAAAAGGCTTTTAGAAACAAATCTGCACATCAGCATTGCCCAAAAAGCCACGAGCCCCAACGGGCTGTCAGTGATGGAGACAGGTCGAGCTGCACGGGCTCCACAGTACCAGCAGCATTTGCCAAAATGATGTCCCTTGATAAATAAGCATTTCCACCCCAGCAGCAGCAACAGCCATGTGTTCATCAAGCAGAAAAGATCTACGCTGCATCCAAAGAACAGCCCAAACTCCTGCTGCCCTTCCCAACAGCAAGAGGGCTGCTGGACAGTTGGCATTTTTGGTCAGTAGTAATTCCTTCCTGTAAGTCTGCCGACATCAAATGTGACAGCGTCTGTAGATATCTAAGATGATTTCAGGAGCTTTAAGGGTGCTTTGAGACAGGAGAATGGCACAAAACCTGGTGGGTCCTTCCCTATAATGATATTTATATTTGCAGGAGCCACTGACACAGCAGAGTATCTTGTGTGAGGAGGTTTGTAAGGAAAACAAACCTCCCCAACATAAAAGAGGAAATGTTTAACCTGGAATTTTCAAAGAAATATGAAAAGGCAGCATTTTCCTGGAGTTCAGGCACCGTGCACAGGCTGAGGCACGCGCTGGCAGCAGTGGAATTCCTTCTCTGCAGGTTCTGCAGGTTCTGCACACTTGAGGAAAAGGCAATTTCCCTGGAAGCTTATCCAGGGTTTTGAGTATCAGAGTACCCAAAAAGGCACTGCAGGAAGTTATTCAATATCCTCTACCCTGTTAGGCTAAAGACTCACTGGCAAACTTCTTCAGCAGATGCTGTTGCCAGCTTGGCTCTGAATGGGGCTTGGAATAAAAGCCCTCAACCCTCAAGTGCCACATCAGCAAGGCTGTCCCTGGTCCTGGCTCACAGGTCAAGGCAGCAGGTATCACATTTCTACATTCCCTTGTGCACCTCGTGTCATGCTGAGGCATCAGAAAGGTACCAGAGGCAGCAGAAAATCTATGGAAACCTGGAAACTGCTGTAGGACCAGCTCCTGTAGATTCCCGATGCCAGAGATTCTGGAGAAGCTGCACAGATGGACCATTGGCCACATCTGCCATAGCAGCTCCTAGTGAGTTGATGGAAGCACTTTTGGCCTAAGTTTCCCCCAAAAAATCTGTATTCCTTACTCCTAGACCTCCTGCTCTCTCATTATTGCCAGGAAGAATGCTCAGGTTTGAAGGGGGAAGGGATGAGGCCATCAACATTTTCTTACCTTAGGTTGTCCTTGAGCCTGAAATTGTTCAGCTTCAACTTTTCTATCTTGAACAGGTTTCCAAATCTCTTCTGTTTTTCTGTTCTGTCCAAAAGAGAAACAGCTTTTAAATTAAAAGACGCACGAGGTGCAGAAGCAGCCCCAGAGATCCTGAGGCAGGGAAAGGAAAGTCAGCAGACCCTGGACCTCTGCTCAGAAGAAGAATTTAAGCCTTAACAGCATCATAGGGATGATAGACTCACTGTGATAAGCACCGGCACAGCAAAAGGTGCTTAATTATTAACTCCAAGCTCAAATCTTTGCTTAGCTTCAAACTTTTCTGTGTTAATTGAAGTTGTTCTCCTCTGACCCAACAACTAGAGGGTGATCCAAGTTTATTTGGAGCGAAAATTGCTGAGGAAAGGGCAGCATTACCCAGAAGCATTGCAGTGACCATTAAAGGAGACATCAGGGGCACCTTCTGAGCCACCCTCCGCCCCAAATTCCTGTTCTGCGTGTGCTCGAGGAGGACGGTCCGTGGCACACACTTCTCCTTCAAGTTTGGAAAGGGTTGCAAATCTACACAGCAATTTTCTAGTAAAGGATCTGCAAGCAACCCAGACCCTCCCCTGGGGGTCGTTACCCCTGCACAAGGACTATTAAAAACCTTTTATGTGTATCAGCACGCTTAATCCTGCACGTGGGATCAATAGAGGGATCACAGGAAGGCTGGTTTGGGGATTAAGACCCTGACCTCTGAAACCTGTGAATTTGGTCCCAAGTGGTCTTGAAATTCCTTTGCAGCCCCAGCAAGATGCCCTGCTCCTCTGTGAATCAGCAGGAGAGTTTAATTTCTGCCACTGCTCTGCATCCACGTGCAGAGGGGCAAGGAAGAGGCACGGATGTGCTTCCCAGGGGGTGGGGGTGTGCATGGTCCGTCTGGGATCACGTTTCCCTCTGGGCTGGAGAAGCTGGTGCACCCCCATCAGACAAACCCCACGGACACTTTCCAGAGAAATGACATTTCCTTCTCTCAATAACCATCCTGTCACCTCCAGGGTTTCAGCTTTCCCCTTTTTCCTCCCTCTCTGGCACACACAGGCTCTACATCCACATGAAAGCTGGACTGGGACCCAGATGCAGGCCAGTGCAAGCCTCCCACCCGTGAGGGAAAAGCAGCTGTGCAGCAACACTTTATTATTCCTCCCACACTGCTCCTCGGGAGAGAGCCACCAGATGCACTCCAAGCATCGTGTGCCACATCTGCCTTTCCCAAGGGCTGTCTCTACTCCTTACAAAGGCAGCTTTTTACTGCATGAGGGTAGGGAACCACACAAGACACAACTAAACTTCACGTTTCACCTCTTAATCCATTTGGGAAGCTCAGGCAACATATAAACCCGAGGCTGCAAAACTCATTGGTTTTACAACACACCCCGCGGAAGCAAATATCTTAAGAGGCTGTATAAAAAAAGAGCAGGTTGCAAGTTAGTTACAGCAGGTCAGCTTCTTTTCCAGCCTTCCGTGATCTCAAATGTGAGCACTTTGTCCTGTTTTATGGGGACAATTTGTCCCTTGAGCATCACCTCTTTTGGCACACACAAAAAAGGTGCCAATTCTCAGCTACAGCTGAGCAGCACCTGCAATCAAGAGAAAGCAAGTGGGACTGTCCTGCGTGCTTGATGCAGGAAGAGGTCTGGGAGGGCAGTACTTCCACAGGATGGAGGGTGTTACAGGAAAAAAAAATCCCCCTCACTGCTTAGGGATTTAATTTTGGTAACGACTTTTTGCTCCCCAAGTGTCACCCAGAGGGGAAAGAGGGAGGAGGAATGGAAGAAACCCACCCACACAAAAACTTTTCTGCAGCTGAGTCAGGAAGAAAAAAGGCTTCCAGCCTGTACCCGGCATGTGAGATCAAGGCTGTGTGGTCAGAATTTCAAAATGCAGGCTAAGAAATTGCAACTTACTCTGGTTTTGCTGGATGATCACCCCCAATCTCGACATCTTCATATGTTTCCTCATAGCTGTTTCCTGAAACTTAAAACCCAGGCACGCCATTAAGACAAGCCCCATCCAGTAGCAATAAGGTGAGGTTTGCTGGACAAATTGCACCCAGACCTTTTACATTTTACTCTTACAGAGGCTTCAGGGCTGCTCAAATGAATTCCATGCTAGACGTGTATACTACACCCCACTGGTTTTAACGGGAATTCAGAGCAGCCCGGCCAGAAGGAGACACTGTAGATGCTGAAAGTGAAATGAAACCATTCCCAGCATCTCCCAGGGACCAGCCCAAATTAAAAGCAGCTCCTGTTTGAGCTTCCCCACTTACTGCTGTCTGAAGTGAAGGAACTTGAGGCATCTGAGCCGTGGCTGCTGGAAGACACAAGCGTGACATGGGGGGTTTGCTGCAGCAGAGGTTTTAAATGACCTTTCATAGTCACAGGCACTGCAGGAGCCCAGGTCCACACTCACAGTCTGTCCTGCAGCTCCTCAACGTCGTCATAGACGTCCTCTGGTTCCTGCAGAGACTGCCAAGGGTTTTGGTCTGAGGCTGTTCCTTCCACCCCTGGCTTTGGCGCACCAGCACCCACGCTGTGCCCTGGAAATGAGAAAGGACCTTTGCTTTGGGAGCTTTTCTCAGCAACTTCTCTCAGGGCAAGGACACCTGTTGAGGGTAACGCAACAAATAAGAGCCTACAGATATGTTTTCCATTCCAGGAGTGCAGGAAGTTCTCTGCTCTGAGACGCTTCAAGAAACAAAAGTGAACAATTTTCAAAGTTTTTTAGCTTTAAAACTTTTAAAAGTCATAAAAATATTTTATGTTTAAAAAACTTCAAATGTCCATTGATATTCTCAATTTTGGCAGCTCTGACCCAAATCTTCCTCACCTAAAAGCATCCAAGAGATTATTCTTGGATCTCCAGAGAAGTGATTGGAGGGAAAGCTTGGCATGGTTGGTGGAAATGTTAAGACCCAAATAATGAACCAGACCTTTGGAACACACCTGTAAATCAACATCTTGGAAAGGACCCAAGGAGGATGAGTGTCCCAGAGATGGATTTCACTGAGGGCTGGAATCGAGCCTGGGAGTTGCACCTCACGAGGTTAGAAAAAGATTATTACTGGAGAAATCTTAAGTGGCAATATTAAAACCTTAAAATTGATTTAACACAGTTGGAGCAACGCAGAAATGCAGCCTCACAAATAAAAGCAGATAGTGTTGGTGAATGAACAGGGTAAGTGTCCAAGGCCAGGCTGGACGGGGCTTGGAGCAAGCTGGAATGGGGGAAGGCGTCCCTGCCCATGACAAGGGGTGGAATGAGAGGATCTTTTAGGCCCCTCCAACCCAAACCATTCTGATTCATGCAGTAGGTCTTGCTGGACACAGGCACCACCTCAATATGGTCCAGCTAAACACCAAAATTTCTGCAAAACATCCAAATTCCACAAAGAAGAAAAGCAGGCAGGGGTGGGACCCAACAATTCTCCAAATCAGCCTCTCTGTTGAAGCAGGAGGCTCACCAGGGATACTTTGAAAAAAATCCCAACAGAAATTACCTCCAGCTGTTTAAAGGTCTAACACACCAACAGGATTTTTTACAGAAACAGACACCAACCAAACCAGAAAATTATTACGAGGTGATTTAAAATAATAAAAAAAATAATAATACCTGAGAACCACACCAATAAAAATAACCACGGTCACAGTCAATTTACACTTTCTCCTTCACACTCCTGGCCTGTCCACAGAGCCCTTAACAGAGCTACTTTTCTCTCTTTCATCTTCGAAATGCTGCCATATCACACCAGTGGCTTGCAGAGCCTTTGCGGAATAGGACCCATGAACATTTATAGCTGAAGCTGCAAAACTGTGCTTACAGAGGGGACGTGATTTGGGTTAATTGTGCAGCTAAGGTGCCTGTCAGCAGCTCTGGTCACTGTCTCAGAGTATCCTGGCAGAGGGAACCCACAGTCAGCCTGGCACCGTGAGGAGGTGGAGCAAGGAGCCACCATCCATCCCAGTGAGGAACAGAGGGAGCCTTCAGGCCCTCATCCTGCTCACGTGTGTTCTACCCCAAGCCTCAGCCAACCCCGTTCCTGAGACTCCATAAATTATAAGGAGCAGAGGAGATGGATTTCAGCTCTCACGGATAAGGGCAATCTGCTAGAAAAACAAACACCTCGGCCCGAGTCACGCAGACGGTTAACCAACTTAGGAAGCTATTTGCACAGCCAAAATAAATGATTCAGACCAGAATACAAATGCTCATGCAACCTTTTGCCCTGGTTTAACTCAATCGGTTCAAGAGTTGCATCCAAATTTAAGGTTATTTCCCATATGGAAGAGACATTTGGGCGGCAGATGGGGCTGGGATGGAGGAAACACTCAGCGGCGCAACGAGATACTCACAGAGCTCTGCTCTGTCTTTTCCCAGCCCTGGTGGGGTTGGATACGTTGCAGTTTGGGGACTGGTCACATCCTGCTTCCCTTGCAGAACCTTCAGCCCACCTCTGCCATCTCTCTTGGCTTGGCTGATGGGAGACATGTATTCATTCCCACCTGTCTGGGGTCAAACGTTTGGTTTGGTCAATGCAGTCCTTAGAAGCAGCTTTCTAAAACAGATTTCTATTATACACCTATGTATCCATAAGAATATAAGTTATCTGTGGGCCTAAAACAGTTCCAAACCCTTCTCCACCAGCATTTTAAGCTGAAGAAGTTGAGTGATGAACAAGCAAAAGAGAAGGCAGAAAAGCCCCTGGGATTAAGGGCTCAAGTTTCATCTGTTCCCCAAAGAGAGGGAGGATAGAAGGAGAAGAGACATCCTACAGTAATAATTAAAATTAATCTCAAGGATACAATACCTGGAAAATTTTGTTCACTTCCAGTTTCGTTCTTCCGTGACTTGGCTTTCCCTCTTTTTCATCCTCTATTGTAGCTCTTTCCGGACTGAAATGTTCAGAAAGGAGAGAGATCTCAGCAGGCAGACACTTCAGCAAAGTCACAGACACATTGCCTTATGACAGTGCCCAAAGAAGCAGCTCACTCTCCCTCTGAATGAGGGACATGCCCAAATGACCACCAGTAAAGTAAGGGCAAATCCAAATCTAAAGGCCAGTGGTCACTCAGGGATAATACAAATCATTCTTGGAAGAGAGACAGACTAATATGATTGTTTCCTCACAGCAGGAAAGGACAGATCCATTTGTGGTGGCACCTGGATCACACGATGTGCCTCTCACCACACTCTGTTGAGATTTAGGGAAGAAGAAACAGCAACAGGATGCAGGACTTGATACCTTTTTTTGCCAGCATCACAACATTTCCCACTAACCGGCCCCATTTTATCACATAACTCTTCAATCCCCACCAAAACCCTCAGCCTTCAGACAGTGACCGTGAACACACACCACAAGGAGCTCCAAGTGTGACATTTGTAGGGTGAAATTCAGTGTGGACTTTGCCTTGCCTTGGACCTAGAACCAGGTGCCCCAGTTTGAGAGCCTCATAACTCTGCTCGCACTGGGAGAGTTCAAGTGTCAGTAGGAGTAGATGGTGTAATTTTTTTACAGTCTCCCCTCCAGATATGCTTTAGAATGAAAACAGTCTTAGCAACCATGAGTGCTGGCGTAGAGAACCATCATCTACACTGTCTTGGTCATGAAGTACACAAAATTTCTTTCTCTTTACTGAGTGTTACAATATTCAATTCCTAACCTGAATCAGTTGTGGGGCGAGAAGAAGTTTGAGAGAGAGGAAAGGAAATTACCTGGATTTGGCAAAGGGAAAAATCTTCTGTTTCTAGAACAAAGAAGAGGAAAGCCTTCAGCCACTGTGCTTTTCTCAGCAGTCAAGCTTTCATACAAGGCCTCAACTGTCAACTAGCATTTAAAGAAATATTTCTTTAGAAAGCCCAGAAGTATTTTATGTTTGGAATAGTCATCAGGCAAGGATATTTCATCTGCTTTGCAGGGCAGGGAATACACATATTGACGAACTATATGGGGATAATAAAACAGTGCTAGGGTTGGACCAGTGAAGCTACTGGTCAGCAAGGAAGCTATTACAGAAAGGAGAGTTTGCAGAAGAGGTGGAAGTTTTTTTAATTTAAATAAAGATTTCCCGGCCTACCATAAAATGAGACTCCGTCCCAGCCAGAGAACCCCTCTGCAAATCACACACAGATAAATATGTTTGGAAAGCTGTGCTATTTCCCAGGCAGTCTGACGACTTTGCAAGCCAGGACTCGGAAGTGGAGTTTGACATTTTAAAAAGAGTAGTTTCCCCTGTTTCAGCAGGGCCAGAACTGAGAGCCAGGACCTGGACATCTCCTGGCACGAGGTGATGTGTGCTCTCAGCCCAGCTGCCCCCTGAGCTCGGCCAAGCAGGGCTTCTCCAGGAACAGCTTCAGCAATTCCTGCCCCGTGCCGTGCAGGATCCAGCCTGCCCTGCAGGACATCCCCACTGCCAAGGGGAACTGCCACCTCTGCAGCCGTGGGGGGAGTGAAAAGAGTGATCTGCAGCAGAGACATCCCTGCAGCAGGGGATGAAAGCCCCTACAGCTGTGCCCACCACACTTGTCCTCCCTTATGGGCCAGAACTCCAAGGGTGCTGCCATGCCAAGCAGCCTGGCTCAATTTTGCTTTAACATCTTCCCAGAGGGATTACCAGCACCAGCTCACCCTTGGCAGGAATTTCCGGAACATTTCAGGGGATTTTTTCCTCCAAAAATTAATGATCTTGACATTGGTGCTTAAAACTTACTTGGTCTACCACCAACATCCATCCAGCTGGTGTTATCACTTCCTTACATTTCTGCAGTGGAAGTCAAGGGAGCTGACTCTTCCCACTGGTGTGTTTGGGAATCTCATTAGTTTTTGTGTCCCCTCTGCAATTTCTTATTTATTTTTTGAGAGTCTTCACAGACAACACACAGAGAAATTCTTGGCAGGTAAGAAATACGGATATTAAAAGTTTTCAAGACACTCACCTTGTGTTTTTGAGGCTCTGCCTTGGGCACTAGGAAAGATATTTATGAACAGATATTAATTTTTAGTCCATGTTAAAGTCACTGCACTTTTAGTTGCAAAACTCAGCTTCAATTGGGATGCTCAGCATCCAGGCACACATGCACCATGGACATTCACCGTGTCCCACAGGTCCTTCCCTTTGCTATTTGAGCATTGGTTTACATGCAGGGAGCTGCAGCACTGGCCCCAGTTTTCAGGGATCTATGAAATCCCAGAAGGCTGTGGCAGTTCCCCTCAAGGGAGTTGCTTGGCTCCATTCCCAGTGGGAGAGAAAATCAGTGCAACATGGCAGGAATAACCTCCCCGAAAGAGGCAATGCTGGAAGATGTAAAAGCAGAGCAGTGGCACCTTTGATAGACAAAATTATACTGGGAAAAAATATTGATGGAGGTGGAAAAGTCTTGTAGTCTGTGCCCTTCTGCTCCCAAGAAGATGCTGAGGTTTGCCTCACTATCTTCTTTTTATTCTCTTCTACATGGGTAATGTCTCGTGATATTCCCCACCGAGTTTTACTACAAGCATCATTTCACCCCCAAAATGTTAACTTCTCTTTTGTCTGTGCCCCAGAGCCCTGACACTGCACAGAGGGACAGGACAGAGAATCATACTTGTTATCCCAGACCACTGTGCAGCTGCTTTTCTCAACCTGAAGAAGCTGTGTTATTTCCTGTTTTAAAGGTTTTTTTCCCAGCTAGAATGTAATTCACCTCACAGTCCTGACTTTCAAAGTACCTTCAATGACACACAAGGTCGTGGTGTCCCCAGACTGATTCAGGTACATCGGGGTTTCTTCATAATTATTCGGCTCTTCAAGTTGAGCACTGAGAAGATGAAAAAGAGAGAAAAGATTTTTATTTTTCCTGTCTCTTTTAGTAGTATGAAAAAAAAAAAATATTCATCTTAAGGACAAGGAAATCAAGCGCTTTGATAGCGAGCCTGCAAAAAAGCAAAGTGAAATCAGGAATTCCTCGGAGGGAGAGGAGACCTGTGGCAGATGCAGGGCTCAGCTGAACTTTCCCCCTTACTCCACGCTCCCACTGCTCATCCTTTGGGAGGCCAGGCTGCATTTAGAGGGCTCAGAGCACATCAGCAGTCTTCCTACCAGGGTTAGAGTCTCCTACCGACAGCAATCCCTCAAGTAGAAACAGAACAGGAAAAAAAAATCCAAGGAAATCGGAGCGCAGCATTTTCCAAGCCTGCTCAGGTACTTTGAAACTGGTAACAATTCCCAGCCGTGCTGTTTGGCACGTGGCTTCTCATGGAAGGGAACAAAAGGGAAAGCAGAGATAGCAGAAGAGACGTTTAAAGGTCCTGCTCCTGAGCTTATCAAGCCACCCACTCCATGCCAACCCCGTGAGTGGCACGTGCCAGCCACAGGAGGAGGGAAAGCACCACAGCTCCAGCACCACACAGCCTCGAGTCTTGGGCTCCCAAGTCCTGTTCCCATCTCCCCGTTCTCCTTCTTCCTTTCCTCCTGCAGAAATTCACGTTAGTGTCATTCGGGAGGAGGCGCAGGGGGAAAACCCCAGCATTCCTGAATTACCCAGGCGAATCCCCGAGTCTTCCCCTCCGCCCACAGTGGGAGAGTTTTTGGCATTTTAGGAACGTACCAGGAAGCAGCAAATGCACAAGACTCAGCTTGTAACACACGGGGGGGGACAGGGTGAGGTGGGGAAAGAGCACCAGGAAGAATTCCAGTGGGAACTTCCTTCTTCTAAGTGAAAGTCCGTAAAAAACCCCAGGGAGGGTCTGTTTTTCCTGGAGTCAATCCCACTGTCACAACTCAGCCTCAACAGAGCAAGGACTAAGGGCAAACCAGAACACGAGGAACAAGAAGCTCAAGGTGCACTTTGACAGCAGTAAAATCAGAAAGAAACGACCCCTAAAGTCAAGCAGAAGGCTGTGCTGATACCAGAGGCTGCCCCAGTCCCCTGCTGTCCCCTGCAGCCCCCCAGCACTGGGGACACTGCTTTGCTGGTCCCACAGAGTGCTTATCCCCAAACAAGCAATCAGAGCCCAAGATTAGCCAGCACATGAAACTATGTCAGGGTCTCCAGGAGACCAGACCTCATTCCAGGTGAGGCTTCGAGGAGGGGAATTTCCACCCCAAACTGCTGTCATTTTGGTTTTATGCCAGAGTTATTTAATTAATTTTTCCCTGTTATCACACGGTTAATATTTAACAAGTGACCTGTTGTAAAGACCGTATCACAAGTGTTGGAGCAAGACAGCTAATCCTGCTGCATTGCATTGCTGGAACAGCTTCTTTCAGTGCAGAACAGCTTTGGAGGAGGTTATTTTTCGACCAGTTCTCTTCTGACAAGTACAGGTTAAAAGTTAACACCAGCCCACGCCGGCAGGAGCACCTCATGATGTCAAGAACAACTTGCTGTCGATAGCTGGAGGAGTTGTTTGGGCACAGAAAGTATTTTAAGAATTCCCCTCTCTTCGCTTTGGTTCAGCTGTTCCATTTCCCCTTTCCACAACCAGAACAAAACACGTGCATGAATATTTTCCTCCACTTTTGCTGTTCTTGTTGTACAAAACCCAGGCTGCTGCACAACCACTCAGGACAAGTCAGAGACCAGAAAATGTCAGGATCTCCCTGCATACAAAAGAATTGTGTCTGCAAGATTTTTGAGCTCTTTCAGACAAACTCAAGTGATTTTGGACCAGCACTCAATAAAAACCTCACTTCAGCATGTGGAGACAGCTGAGGGGCTGGGAT
Source organism: Rhagologus leucostigma (assembly GCA_013397725.1). Lineage (NCBI taxonomy): Eukaryota > Metazoa > Chordata > Aves > Passeriformes > Rhagologus > Rhagologus leucostigma. The sequence goes on along the minus strand of VZTD01003312.1, from coordinate 1,582,049 downwards.
GGTGAGGGAGGGCAGTGGCTCCTGCGCCCTGGTTGCTCTGGCTGCACAAACACAGCATCACGGAATCATGCTGGAGTAAAAATTCCTTTGCTGCTGGCAAAGAAACCCCCAACACCTGCTGGTTATGCCAGGGCTTTGTTTCAGCAACAGCTCTCAAAAGCATCTCTTTTCTAAAAACACAAAGCTTGAGTACAGAGCAAACAGGAAGCAAAAAACACAAAGGGGATGGTGACTGTGCAGCTAAAGCACTGGCACTGTTCTCCTTCCCAACAGCTAAACCAGACCTAAAGACACATGGATATGGTTCTCCACGAGGCTTTAAGAGCCCACAGGAAAAAACAGGGATGAAGTTTTGTCCATTAGGACAGCCCAGCCAGCTTTGAGCTTCCCACGTAGGTTCACACAATCACAGAATCCCGGAACGGGGTGGGTTGGAAGGAACCTCACAGATGACCCAGTTCCAAATCCTCCCTCTCCCACAAGCAGGGACACTTTTCACTAGACCAGGTTGCTCAGGGCCCCATCCAACCTGGCCTCGCACACTTCCACTTCCTTGAACAACCCCTGGAGCAAGTTGCTGCCTCCAGGAGCGGGACGTTCCCTCCAGGCTGAATGGGAAGCGGGATGGGGATGTTCCCGTCACCTGTGAGCCACACCTTGCCTCCTCCCAGGCTCACCTTTCAGGGGTCAGGTACTCCTCTTCTCCAGCAGCTGCACACAAACACACAGAGGATTAGTGTTGGAAGGCAAGCCCACGCTCCCAGAGAGCACGTGGGAGGTGTGACAGGGACAGCCCTTCCTCGCTGCACACAAAGGCAGGTGTGACACAGCATCACCAGCAGAAACGGGGGACGTGGCTCTGTTAATGTGTCATTATTTCATGTTTCCAGGCAACAACCCCAGGCTTTCAGAGACAGATAATCGAGCAATACTGGGAGGGCATGGAGATGATGGCATATAAACATAACTAGTTCCCCTCTTCAAATTAATACATTTAGAAAAGGCAAGTAGGCTAGAAAAGAGTTTCAGTGAAAAACTCTTTCCCTCTCGTTCTTATCAAAGCCAGGGCACACCAATAAGCACTGGCACTGTAAAGCCAAAGAGACTTTAGCAGAGCCCTTCTTACAAAAGCAGCTCCCTTTGAATTCATCAAAAGTTGTGCCTAAAGATCTGGCTATAATTAAGCCTGTATCTATAAAGAAACACCACTTAGCAGCTTAATAAGTGGTCCAGAACATTCTATTATGCAACATCAGTAGGGTTTTATTATGGGAAACTGAACGTTCGCATTTCTTGATGTCGGAACGCTTAACGACATTGTCCTCTGTTGTATTTAAAACAGAAGTGGGAGGGATTAGCAGGCTATTTTCTAACAATTTTATTGTGCCTTCCCACAGTTGTGTGCTCCAGAGTCAAGGCATTTCCCACTGAAGAGGAGTGATAAAGATCAGCTCAGCTCATAGGCAGCTGCTGCTGCTGCTTTACAGCCTGCTGTAAACTGCTCTCAACACGCTGCAGTTGGGAGGGAAGTGGGTTTCTGAGCACGGGATGGCGTCCAGCCTGGAAAACCAGATCCCTTTTCCAGATTAAGAGCAAAAATCGGCCCCACTGGAACTGCTGGGTTCTTATTAATGTTTGAGGAAGAAGTTATAAACAAGTAACAATGTCTTTTTTCTGTGCAGCCTTGCAGATGTCAATAAACTGCACATTTTAATTCATTTTCTACAGAACAGATCTGGGGAAAAAAAGACTGAATATCTCTTACTTGTTTCATTTCCTCTGCAGACCAAAGGCACGGTGCTTTGGAAAGCACTGAGGTCACACTTTGGGGGTCTCGGAGGCTTCCCAGGGGCTGGACCCAGGGATTCAGCTGAAGGCAGAGGTTTAATTCTTGGCCACTTGCTCCCAGGGCTGTAAGACCATTTTCCTGCTCCTGGATGGCAGAAGGGAGGCTCCAATTCTGCTCCAGAGAAGCACAAGGACAGGCAGCAATTAGCCCTGATTTAAGCAAAAATCCACGCAGGATCATTAGTTGTTACACTGACATTTCTAACCGGCTCTGCCTCCTCCCAGTTTCAGCGTCCCCATCACACAGGGGGTCTCTCACCACGTTACCAGAGTGGCAGAACAGATGGAAATGTCCATTTTCACAGATCTTTACCACGTGAACCGTGCTGGGCCCTCAGCTCTCGACAGCTCCCTTCCTCTGGATTATAAAATACCAGGCCAATTTTCTGTGCAGATAACAGTTTAATCCGCCAGGATTTAGGGCCATGGCTGTTTGCAGCGCTCAGCCCAGGCGAGGTGGCTTTCCAGGGTAAACAAAGACTTAAGGTTTTCAGTGCCCCGTCACCCAGTGCGACGTCAGCAAGGGGAACTTCACAGCCTCTGAGTTTCCCAGCACCAGTTTCTCTAAGAAATATATTCCCAGATCTTAAATATGACCTTTTGCAAAGCTGGGAGGGTGCAGAGTGGGGGGATTCAGGTCTATGCTATCTTAATTAGAATTAAACTGTCTTTGCAGACCAGCCAGGCCTTTCACATCTGTGTGCAGTCAGCATTTACCTTGGGACTGCAAACGGCCAAAGCACACCAAAACCAAGATAGTCTCCTGTCCTCAGTCTTCATCCTACTCTCAAAATGTAGACAATTTCTCAGAGTGAGTTTTAAAAAGTTGTTGCATATGGGGAATCCTCCTCTTACCCAAGCTGAGCAGCAGTTTCGGATCCATGTTTTATCTCCAAGACCCCCAGAGAAAGAACAGAGCATTCCAATGGGCAGTTTGGCCTCTTATTTGAGGCTCCCAACTCGTAGGAGCTTTTCTCTCCAGCTCCTGCATCCTGCACTTTCAGAGCACCTATATACTCATATATTTATATACTCAGTGTTAAGAATACACCTTCCCATACCTTTCTGGTGCTGAGGTGGCTCTCTTGGTGCACGATAACCCAGCTGGCAGAATGCAGGTGCCACCACACCCTCAGCACCTGCTCCATCAGAGCTCCTGTGTCCCCTGGGAGCCTGAGGAAGAGCTACTCCACTGCCATGCAGAGCATCCTTCCTCCGGGCACGCCAGTCCAGCACAGGGGAGCTTCCAGAGGGTCGCATCCTGTCACTGCCTGATGCAGCAGGAGCTGAGTTTGCTGCCCGCTGGGTTGGGAGTCTTGGACTTGTTTTCTCGTTGCGGGATAAAGTCTCTTCCCAGATCTGTAGGACGTGCTGGAAAGAATCTGGGAGCTGAGGGTCCTCTGGAGTTGTTTGGCTTGATCCTTGCTGGTCAGTGCCACAGGACAGCAGAGGCTTTTCTGAGCTGCTCTTGGGAGAGCTCAGCCCTTTCTCCGAGGTGTTGCCCTCGTGCTCTTCGCTGTGCCCCATCCGCTCCCTGTAACCCAGCCTGGCTCGGGGCTGTGCCGAGGGGTTGTGCTGGGTGGGCACAGAGGGTTGGGAGGTGGGGTGGGCAGTTTTTAACACTTTCAGCTCTCTCTTAGTCAGGGGCAGAGGGCTGGACGTGGTGTTCCCTGCAGAGCCAGGCTTGGGGGCGATCTCCGTGGGAGGTTTCTGGCGCGGCTGCCCCAGCTCGTTGGCCAAGTTGGAGTCATTCTGAAATTTTGCTCGGAGGGCTTTGAAATCAGTCACTCCTTCCTGGGTGAGGGGAGAGAGGAGAGCACAGAACAGCTGCTTACAGAGGTGGCAACGGGCAATTTAAACAATCACACTGTTTTCAGAGAGAAAGAGGCGGTACACTCAACCCAGGTCACCAAGGATGTGCCGACCCTGGTGAAAATTTAAAAGCAGTGGAGGAGAATTTGCTCTTTCAAAGGATCCTCCAAAGGCTCACAAACCACTTCTGACAAAAGAAGCTGAAAACGGGGGAAATGCAGGAGCAAAGCATGGAAACCAAGCAGAACCAGTGTGGCCAAGGGAAATGCCTCCTTCTCCCCACTGTCACCCAGTGGTGGAGAATTTCCCTCGGGAGGATCTGGCAAACACTGAATTCAGTGTTAGAGCTTCCTGGCAGAGGTGCTGCAATGCTGTTGATGCACCTGCTGGATATGAAAGCTGCACTTTATTTTCAGTACACAAACACCAAAACAGGGGAGAGGCCAGTGCTGCTCCAGAGATGCCCAGTCCATCTCCACCCTCCTTTAGAAAACTCCACCATGGGAAGAGAAGCACCAAACATCCTCCTTGATGGTGCACTCCTAATGACCCCTGGGACAAAACGCTCTTCCTCCATGGTGCTGGTTCAGCTCAGGGTCCCCAAGGCTCTTTGGAAGCTTCTCCCCTTGCCTTTAATCCCACCCCAGGAAGCAGAGGACACGCAACCCGAACACATGGCACACAGAGACAACAAGAGCATCTCCCAGTGCAGGTGATGGATACTGGCTGTGACACTCAATTCCTCTCCCACACAGCCACCAGACCCCAGGTTACACCGGATTTTGAAGAAAGAGGGCTCATCAGTGACAGTGCAGTTTAAAAGGGCACTTAGAGAACATTTTGTTTCAGTCCCTCGCTCCCCTGCATCCCACGCTGGAGAGAAGGGACCACAATTTTTGCCTGCAGTGCCGTGGCTTAAATTCAGCCCTGAACTGAACTAGAGAGAAAATATGAAGAAAAATTTATGAGCTACTTAAGTCCTTGAACTGCTCTATAACTTTTTATATGCCATGATTACATTAGGTGCTCTGCTCTGGCAGCTTAGTTCAGTGCAAGGCTTCACGAGAACCTGTCTAATGAGGAAATTGGAAAAAATTATCTAGGACAGAACTTCGTTATTCTGAAAAAAGCCCCAGCCTTAAGTGTTAAGACAGAACAGATGAATAGCATACTGAGGTTTTATTGCATTTAATTGCACGATTTATTAAACACTGACAATTTCTCTTGAATAACCCCTTTCACTGACTTTATTACTTTCACAGGGTAGTACATGATGTAAAGAAGCAGCCCTTGGGGGAGAGGTTTGAATTGCTCCAATTATATTTCATATTAGCGGTCAGCAGCCCGATGCCGCGTGAGCTGCCCAGACAGGCTAATCTAGCGGCGAGCCACGGGAATGGGAGCTTCCAGAGGCACACGGAGCATGAATCAGATTTTGGGGGGGAAAAAAATAAAAAAATCCCACGTGCACCCGGTCCCTCCGGCGATGCCAGACGGGAAATAAAGCAGTGAGGTGCCCTAATGTGACTGCAGGGAGCTGCAGCAGCAGTTGAAGAGTTCAGCGCTGTTTACCTCCCCTTGCTGATTTTCTCCGCTGTAGCAAACAGCCCCTCGTCAGCGCCCTCAGAGACAAAGAAAAGAGAAAGGAAGAAGTACCTGCTTGTCTCAGCGTGCCCCAGGCGAGGCAGACACGGGGTTTTTGGTCAGGCCTCTCCCTGGCACCGGCTGTGACAGAAATGGGCTGTGACAGTCACGAGCTTGGCACTCAGTTTAATGAAAGAGGGATGGATACAAGCTTCCCTTTCCCCCCACTCAAACTGTTGTTCCTCTTGCCTTGAAATGCCAGCTTCAAGTGATTTGCCTAATTAAGCGGGAGATTATCTGTGCTCAATGCACTCTCAGTGCCCCTCACCAGGATATGGTTCCCCCAGAGTGCAGCCTGATGGGATGCTCCTGGGGAAAGCGGACACATATGGCCCCCGGCCAACTGCAGGGAGCTGCTGGGGTGGATGGGGTTAAACTGCACCCCATGGCCACCCCCTGCACACCCACACCCAGCTGGGCAATCCATCCCTGCCTAGAAAACTCCTGCAAATGCTGTTTCCTTGCACAGGGCTGAGCTTAGCCAGACCCTCCAAGGTGCAGTGAGTTCTCCCGGTCTCTGCAGGGATGATTTTCCACCAGAGCCGGGACTGTTTCAAACCACAAACCCATCCAAGCAGCTCTCCTGTTTGACCCACGCACCTTCAGCTGGCCCAGGGAGATGCTCAGCCTAAACACGGTGCTGGGCAGGTCACAGGCAGGACACACGTGGAGTCCCGGTGTCCCAGGAGCCCAGGGAGGGCTCAGGTCCCGTGAAAATCAGACCAGCTGACAAGCAGGGAGAATACACCAACACATTTAAAGGGCTGCCAAAAGCTCACAATGTGTATTACAGCCACATCTGGCCAAATAATTGACTGTGAATAATACTACATTTGGCAAAAGCCCATGCAAGATGAGAGAGGAAGAGAGAAAAAAGGAAACAAACTTCCACTGGCCGGAAAGCTGTGAGCATTAAGGAGTCAGGGGACAGAAGCATTACAGAGTCAGGGGGCAGCTAAACTTTCCATATTTTCTCCCTATAAATAAAATGCTCTTCCAACATCAAGATCAGCCTAGGAAGCAGAATAAAGCTCAGCTTTAGTCTGTGATAAGGGTGCCTTTCAGAAGGAGCACCAGCAGGAGGTTTGTGCTGATACCTGGGACTAACCACAAGGCACCTGAATTGTAGAATCCCAGAATGGTTTGGATTGCAAAGCACCTTAGAGACCAACTCATTCCAACCCCCTGACCAGGTTTGCTCAGAGCCCCCGTCCAACCTGGCCTTGGCAGCCACAGCTTCTCTGGGCAACCTGTGCCAGGGCCTCCCCACCCTCTAAGTGAAGAATTTCTTCCTAATATCTGATCTAACTCTGCCCTCTTTCAGTTTGAAAGTCATTCCCGGACCTTGTCAAAAGTCTCTTTCCAGCTCCCCTGTAGCCGCTTCAGGTACTGAAATGCTGCAATAAGGTCACCCCAAAGCCTTCTCTCCTCAATTAATTAACTAAATCGAACTAATCCTCATTAGTTTCCTGAAGCTGCTTTTCTAAAATGAATCAACACAGGAAGATAAACCCCATTCAAAACGCGAGAGGAGGCACTGCGTGTTCCCCTCCTGGAATTTTTCTGGCTTGCTTCGTTCTTTATCTCGATTCCCAGAGGAGCTCTGGTGGGTAAATGTTTAATCTGTGCTGCCCTCTGCCCTGGCGTGGGACTGCTGGAGCCAAGCCCAGGCACCCCGGGCAGGCTGACGAGAGCGCACTGCAGATACCATCGACTCATTAACCCGCCCGCTTCTCCCAGAACCAAAATAAAGAAATAAAACCCAGCTCTCCTTTTTGTTACATTAAGAGGCACGGCTGCGGCTCATGTCAGAGGGGAAGAAAGCAGGCGCTGGGAGCCCCTGTTCTGGGGCAGCACAGCAGCGTCTGTGTGGTGCCCACACAGAGCAGGAGCGGCGATGAGAGTGAGCACATCACTCCCGGGATAGACTGCTCCGGGCACTCCGTGGGGAGAACAGCCCCAAGCTCTGAATCAGCAGCAGAAAACCAAGCAGAAATCCTTCCCCCAGGCCAGCTGCAGAGGAGACAGAACCCCAGTAGTTACCAGGTCCATCCCTCGCTGCTCCAGGCCGGTTCCAGCGGTTCAGCCCAGCATATCCCGTGCCCTGCGTCCCACGGCTGCTCCCGCTCCGGTGCCCGTCCCGCAGCCACGCCAAGCGAGGCGGAGCGAGCCCTGAACACACCTGGGCTGAGGCTGGGTCTGCCCCCGGGGCGGGGAGAGCCTCACCTGGGCAGGGCTGAGCCTGCCCGGCAATCCCCGACCCGACCCACGGTGCCCCGAACCACAAACGTCAGCACCGCGGCGGGCTTGGGGTGGGAAAGGGAGAGATCAGGCTGAGTCTGCTTTTTGAGGGAAAGAGTGGCTCCTGCCCTCGGCATGGGTGCCCCCACAGCACCCATGTGTCCGTACGATGCCCATATCCCTGGAAGTTTATAGAATCTTAGAGTGGTTTGGGTAAGAACGGACCATAAATATCATCCAGTTCCAACCCCCCATCGTGTTCTCAGGTCCCTTCTCACACGTGGGGACAGCAAAACCGAGGAGAGATGAGGAGCCCCGCCACATCCAGCAGTAAATCATACCCCAATTTTTGGGTCTTCCCGTAGGTGACACCCACCCTTCTGCACCAGCCCAGCCTGCACCAGGCTCTTCCCCACGGCGAAGCCAGAGACCTCAGAGTGATTAAACCGGACATTTCCCCAGAGGAACCAAGGGTTTCCTTCATCTCTGGACAGCAGAGCCCAGCCAAAACAGTCATCTTTGCTGCAGCTCACACATACTCCCTGCTGAAGCAGCTCCTTTCCATGGTGAGCTGCTCCTCAGGCTCCCAAGGACAGGCCAGTGAAATTAGGGCAAACAAGACTTCTCCTGTCACTGGGTATTTCTGCCCTGGAGAACAGACTGAAAGGATCTGTCCAAACACTGGGCCCATGTTTTTACAGAGCATGTCCCCCAGGAAAAGCAAGAAGAGAGATGAGAGCCCCGAGACGTCATTTTTCGCTCCGTAACTAATCAAATATTATTTCATCTCTCTCTTCAGGAGGGCTTGGTGTTTTCCTTGGAGCAGAGACAGCTGCTGCACGGAGCCGGGGTGCTGGTGGCTTTCAGAGGTGGCTGCTGATGGGGCGTGGGAGGACAGGAAGCCACGGGCAGCCTGAGCAATACCCACGAGCTGACCCTAATCCCACACAACCAGACTCAGCCCCTCTCCTGTAGATCATTCCCAATAAGATGCCTGGAAAAGAAACCATGAAGAGACTTTAAAAATCATCCAATTCCAACCCGCTGCTGTGGCAGGGACACCTTCCTCTTGACCAGGTTGCTGCAAGCCTCATCCAACCTAGCCTTGAATACTTCCAGAGGTGGAACAGCCACAGCTTCTCTGGGAAATCTGTGCCAGTGCCTCACCACCCTCACAGGGAAGATTTTTTTTTCCTAATATCTGATCTAACCCTGCCCTCTTTCAGTTTGAAGCCATTCCCCTCTGTCCTAGCCCCCTCTGCACATGGGCATCGAGAGAATCCTTGCCCCAAGCATCCCTAACGCCTTCAGGAGTGGGACTGATGCTCTCGCAGCCTAAACGGACCCTGCTTTCCAGAGCCAAACTTGAGGGGAGCTGAAAAACAACAAGAAGAGAAACTGAGGAAAAGAAAAAGGCTTATTTGTCAGAGACATGGCTCAAAGCATGAGTCTGGCTCCTCACCACATGAAAAGCCCTGCTGCTGCCTGGAGGTCTTGGAGAAGAAAGGGGGGTCCTGCCGAGCTGGAGCTGGCAGGGAAGTCTCCCAAGCCAGTGCTGGAGTCGCAGCGTGGTGGGAATCAATGCCAGCTTTGTGTACAGGTAGCTGGGGAGGATTTATGACCCGCCCCGTGGTATGAGCACAGGCCGTGAATTACAGCACTGTTGGAGGATCAGGAGGTTCTGACTTCAGAGCCGCAGTCCTGAGGAAAAGGACAGGGCAGATTCCTCTACATGAGCTCTAAAAATTAAAGAGAAATGCCGAAAGTCTCTTTAAAACACGCATTTTGTGAGTGCTAGACCTGTGGGACCCCACTACCCTCACCAGGGCTGCCATAAATCACACTGGGCTACAGCAACTGCACGGGGAGCACGGGGCAGCCACATCAAACACTGCACAAGTGGAATTTCGGGGCAATCCAGTCTTTTTTGGAAGATAACAAGATTTAGGTATTGGCCATGACATAATTGGTGATAACATCAGCCCAGTGTCAAGATATTTTAGATTGGGCATGGTCAGGCAAAGTTGTTTTCCTTTGTCACAGCTACCGGCCCCACACGTGGGACAACACTGGGAAAAGGCAGTAGGGTCCATATCTCCAAAAAAATCCCCCAAAAATGCGGGGAAATGGAAAGCAGGGTACAGCCTTGTGCTAGGGAAGGATTTGGCTCGGTTTTAATGCCTTATTCTGTTCCCAGGAGGGCCAGGACACCCTCCCCAACCCGATTCCCTGCACGTCTCGTAGAATTCTTGAATGGTTTGGGTTGGAAGGGACGCTAAAGATCCTCTAATTCCAACCCCTCGCCATGGGCAGGGATGAGCACGGCTGGAATCTCATCCTTTTCCTGCCAGGAGGTCATATCGTGGCTTTCCAGCAGAGGGGGAAATAGGATCACTTGTTCCACCACCGAGCCGCTTGCTCTGTCTGGCATCACCAGCAGGAACGAGGGATTTAGGAAAACGCAGTATTATTGATCCCCGCATTCCAAAAGCCAACACTTGCTGTGACTGGCCAGGACAAGCGTTGTTTAGGAGCCCGTGGAGGCACCCACACAGCTCCATCAGAAGTTTTAAGATCAGCGCCATCAAAGCACTGCAGGACTCAAGAAAATTAATTTAAAAGCCTCGCAAAGTGTCAAGTATTTTATCTGTCCAAGCCACACGGCCGTCTCTGCAGTATGGCCCTGATCCCACAATTAGGTGCACACTTTTTTTCAACAATGCAGGCAATAAAATCCCTTAAAGCTAAGTGTTTACTCTGGTGGAAGATGCGTTATGAGAGCAGTTCTGGGTTCAGTGGCACCAAATGAGGACTGGCAGGTCCAGCACTAGTGCTGTGGTCATGTTCTGGCCCTTGCGTGTACCTTTCCCACCTCTGTCCACAGCCAGTCTCAGTAACTGAGACACAAGCACAACGCTGCACGGAGAATTTAATCCGGGGATGAAAACCAGATGTACCTGAGGAACTGAGATGCAGAAGTGGTGCACAGAGGAAAAGCACAGTGGTCAGAGGATGGTCAGCAGCGTTTGCTGTCCCCTCTCCGACACCAGTGATGAGCAGGGTCAGGCACAGCCTGCAGCAGCCTTTTCCTGCTGTAATGCAGCCTTCCAAGCTTCAGGGACATCATCATAGCATCTGCTCTGCAGGGTGAGCTATACCAAACCTTGTCCTTATTCATGCTTCTGCTCAGGGCTCCTACTTGCTCTACGATATAAAGCCATCTCTGAACCTAAATCCTTCTCCTGATGACATCTGCACTGGGATTCTGATTTTTGAAGTTCAGAGATGAAGACCTTGGTAGCCAGCTTGGCTTCCTTGGCAAAACAGAAGTGCTTTTACCAAGCTGCTGTGCAGAGAAAGAGAGGATGAGCTGAGAAAAGCCCACATGTGCTGCAAAAGCACGTGTGAAGCAGCAAACTTTCCAAGGGCAGAGCTCCAACTGCGAGGCACAGCTTCTTGATCTTGCCAGAAGTCTGTGCATAGGTCTCCATAACCACTGCACATTGCAACAACCTCTATATTGTTAAAAAAAAAATCCTCACCACCCCTGAATAAAAGGCTGCCTGCTCTGCCCTTTTCCCTGGTGAGCCATGAGAGAGCAAACAGCACGTGGCAGGTGTCAGTCACACCACAACTTTGTGGGTAGGATGGATGGAATAGAATAACAAAGAACAAGACTCTCTGCCTTTAGATGTTCATGGTCTTCAAGCAGGAAAAAAAATCAGATTTTCAGTATTGCATGAAAAATGTACTACAAAAAATATAAGTAGAATATTGGCATAAAAAAAGGATGAATTTTTTTACATAACTGTATCCCTTGCAGCAAAAGCTATATGAATGTACTAAAAATAAAAATCCAGATACGAGGAAGGAACAAATGCAAATTGCTGGGTGACAATAACATTATGTTTTATACATTACAACTTCACCCTGGAGCTAGGCTTGTGCAGCCAGCCACGTTACCCACGGGCTGCTCAGGTAATGCTCAGATCAATGCACTCTTCAGGCAGAAATTAATTCCCTTTGTTTGGCCAAACACATTTGAAGTGGAGACTTTTTTGAAGTGGAACAAAATCCCGTGTTGCTGTCACGGAGTTTGTTTACACTGAGATAATCTGCCCCTGATTTTGGGCACGTAAGGGTTGTGAGTGAGGAGTTGTGCCTCTTTTAATTAAAGAGTTCTTCAGCGTCAGGGAAAGAGCTCTGTGGTGGGAATAGCCACAAAGTGATGGTGCGAGCTCACTGCCCACCCCTGCCTGCTCATAGCCTTTTCTCCACGCTCCTGAAGACTTCATGGCTCATCCTCCTGAAGGTGAGTGCATCATCATGGCCAGCATGGCCAGCACTGCAAGCCAGAGGTCCAGAGACTTAATTCAGGTTTGGAGTCAAGGATCCAACACAAACATTTTAGACACATTCAATTCACAACCTTCTAAATGGAACCATAGCTTTTATATATATATATATAAATATATCTCACTTTTGGAACATAACACATCTGAGAAAGGTTCTTTAATTTCACCTCTAGCGTGGAGTGCCTTGCTGGCTGCTTAAATCTCTCCTGCACGCCTCTCTCCCAGACGACCTCACCCATCAGTGAGAAATTGGTGTTGTGCCTGATTGCACAAACCAGCCCAGCCTTTTACCTGGGAGATGTGCCACAAATAACTTCCATTATATACAGGGGGTGTTTCTGATGCTGCTATCAGAAAAGAGAAGATATAATGCCTCGACAGCCTTGCTTAGATGCTGAGGAGGCACTTGGCTGTGCAAAACAGCCGTGTGCATCACAGGACAGCCCAGGTTTGGATGAAAGGCAGTGGGGTGCATCCCCACCAGGCCTCTATAAGCACGGCTAGAACCTTTTCATGTCGTTCTGTCTTAACAGCCACCTGCAGAGAGGCTGTGATGTGTGACGGGGAGGTGACGAGGGGGATCGCCTCAGGCCAGTCACATTTCCCTACTTCTTCTCCCAGGCAAAAGCAATTTAGGTTTAATAGTATATTAAAAAAATATTAAACCCCTTATTGGAGCTCTTCTTGCACAGGCAAAGAGAGGAGAAGGACTTTCTGAGCCCATCTGCAGTGCATTAGCAGGTAAAGGATTGCATTACCCTGCTCCCGAAGGCCGCGGAAGGGCACTTCTCGTTCCATTTCAACACAGAGTTTACCCCTGTGCTACATTTCTCAGTGTTTAGCAAAGACAAGCCCCAGGGTCACTCTGAACTTTAATTACATGAAAATAACCTGCTAAGAGGTCCTTTCATTTGGATAACTTACAATACCAGCTATTGAAATGAGCTTTGCAATTGATTTGGGAAATACACAAAATGACACTTCTGGCCCAGCCTTTTGTGGACACAGGACAATTCACTGTCTGCTTAACAGCTGTAATAGCCCAAGACCAGACTTTCCTACAATAATTACACTTTCTCTTGTATTTATTGAGGTTCAAACTTCCAGTTGTCTGCTGGGAAGACTTCATTTATGCATGAAGCATCTCAGCCCACTTACGCGGAAGAAAAAGCAGGGAGAAACAGGCACTTGTTTGAACACACAAGTCTCCATAGATCTCTTACTCTTGTTTTAACTGATACCTGATGAAGGTACAGATTCCTTGTGCATTTTTGTGCCTGCCTGGTGCCCTTAGAGGCATTTTGGAGGCTGTGAAAGCTTGAGGAAACAGCTATGAAGCAACTTGGGCAAGTGTCCTTCCCACGGCCACTTTTGTTTTCTTCTAACACAACAGAACTAAATATTTTCATCTTGTGACTATTATCTTAAAAATAAATAACCTGTGGTGTTCTTGCTGTGGTATTGCTTTCCTACACTTATGCACATTCACTACTTCTGTTCTAAGATTCTAGCCAGCTAAAAGCATTAGAGCCACCATGAGAAGATGGGCTTGCACAGGGTATGGCCACAACAATTTCAGATGTAGAGGACATCTTCCTCCCCCCAAATCACTTTAGAGAACAAGGAATTCAATTTTCACACTGCAGTGGCTGTGTAGGGCCATCCAAAAGCCAGGTGATAACTCACATCAGCTTTAGAGGTGGGAAACTGCCTCATGGGTCTGGCAAGGGGAGGAAGCTGAGCTGACATTTCCTTCATGTATCTGGAAGGTACATGTTTCCTCATAACACAATTTTGTGCTAATCTTCAATTTGCTGTACTGGGAAGCTTCTCCCTGGTCAGCAAGCAGACACATCAAAATTACACTGAAGCCACTGTGGGAAATAACACGAGTTTCCTCCTCCTTCAAATTAAAAGGAGGGCGCAGGCTGGACGAGAAACACACTGCTGCAACAGGACTTGATTGACTTTAATGTGGAAACAGTTGCACAGTTTAATATATTTCCTTGCCAGAAAACAGGGAATTTGTTTCCAAAAGGGCAAAGGCCTCTGGGATGTGTCCTGATCCTTCGTGATTCGATCTGTGCTGCTGTCAATGATTTACCGCAGCATTTCGGAGCCTGGTGGGCTCCGTGCTCCTTCCAGCAGTCCTGAAAACTTAAAAGCTTTGGCTTGCAGCTGGTCTATAGTAAACGTTTACATATGGCAAAGCAATGTGGAGGAGCCTGGGTCAGCTCTGTCCCTTGATCCTGTCCATGTGCTCACTGGCTTCAACACCAGGCCAGGCCACGGCGTGCAGGGAGCTCCAGGCTTTGCCTTCCCAAAGGTAAGTCTGCTCCCCTTCCCAGATTTCCACACAGGAATTACCAGCACGTCAGTCAGCCCATCAGTTTTGTCCTGACTTGAGGCATGTGCACAAAGCTACCAGGAAAAAAATAAAAAATTGGCAGTTGTCCAAAGCCCAAGCCAGGCATCGTAATTCCTTCTTAAAGGAACTGTTTGCACAACGGTTTTCCTTTCACAGATGACTATTAAGCCTTCTTAAACTTCCTTACTGAAATTACCAGGCTAGGTTTGGGCACTTGAAATGAATTCTCCATACAGGATGATTTATGATTTAATATTTTTCATATTCTTTTGCATTATAATTATTTTGCATTTGACAACATGAAGCTAACAAGCGCATGTGAGTAACCCAGTTTTCAGTCCAAGCCAGATCCTCATACCTCAGTTTTTTTCCATGAACAATATTATTAACCTATCAGAGTGTCACTGGGGCTTTGAAGGAAAGGAATAAACAAGTTACATTTTTTCTAAAGCTATAGTGTCATGATAGGGAAATGGGTGGATTTTTTTTTTTTTTCTACAGCTATTAATTTCAGGCTTGTTGTAAAGGCAAATATGATTTAGAAGGATCAAAAAAAGGTATCAGTGATAATTGGAACATGGAGACAAGGAGAAGGCGGAAAGGAAAAAAACTGTGGTAGTGATACACTTAATTATGAAGGCTTATTCCGATAATCCCTTTTGAAAATGAACAAAGACGAGATTTTTGATGTTTGATGAACTTATCAAACAAGGCAGAATAATGAAGAGGTAAATGTACAGTCCAATCGAAGGTGAGCCAATTAAGTACCTTGAGAAGTGCTGAAGGATGCAGCCCACAAATCCTCCTGTCAGAGCAAAAAGGCATCAATACCTGCGTGTCCTCCAGCTCTGGGCTCGTCTGCAGGCTCCTGGGTTTTCATCTCACACACGGATCTGCACCCACAGGCTCCCTCACTGCACTGCTGTGGCTGTCATTTACTAAATCTCTCCTCCCCAGCCTCTGCTGAATCCCCCATGAGCTCCGTACCTCTGCTAATTATCAATATTTCTCTTTGGACTGCAGTCATGTAAGTAAAACAGACTGCTCATTAGTTAATCACCAAAATAATAATAAAAATAATAATGTTCTGACTCAGAACCCTCAAAATGCTTTGAAGGCTGTGACAAGTGCAGGGCTGTATTTGCATGCCACAGATTGCTCCTCAAGACAAAGAAATGGCTCATACAAATAAAGGTTTTAGGAATAGGGACAGAACCAAAGATTGTAATGACTGGGCTGGGAGGCAGGAGAAGGATTTTCTGGCTGTTGTATGGGGATATTCAGGGTATGTGCAGAGAGTCTGACCCAAGGGCCACTACAATACAGTAGTTTTGCCATTTTCTCCTTTCATAATATTCCTTCAGTTATTTTCTTCTCAGAATTTACGTATTTTGCTTTAGAAATACTCAACCAACAAATTCTTAGTCAAAATCCTTTGTACCTTGTTCTCTCAGCACTGTTGGTGCAGCCATTCCCAGACTTCCACAAAGCCCATGGAAACCAGGATCTCATTTCATACTTGCTGGGAAAAATCCTGACCATGAGTTCACAGTGGTGTAAAGAAAGTGACATCAAAACAGGCTCAGTAGTGATAAACATCCCTGCTCCTGGAGATGGTGATGTGCTTCTGAAAAGAAAGGCAAAAAAATCAGCTTTTCTTTAAAACCTGTCTCTTCACTACATTCCTTCTCTTTACTCAGGATGTTTGGTCTTATATTTATATTACACACACACACACATATATATATATATATATTTAATTGCAATCTGCCTATTGGAAAGGGCAAAGATCTCTTGGGAGAGCAGGAAACCCGAGACAAAACCCCCAGGTACTGCACCTGCGGCCTCTGATCGATTCTGATGGTGAATACTTGGACGGGACATCTTGGGATGCTTCCCATTCCCTACAAAACAGCTTCCTGGTGGAAAACCACACACACACAGAGATAATTTTCCCCCTTCCAGCCTCCATCCTCTCTCAAAACACAGCTTCAAAGACCTTAGACCACTCTCTCTTCCCCTCCCTAGAAGAAGCAGCAGAGATGTTAATTCTCCAGCTCCTGTCGACTGTCAGCTGAGCCAGTGGTCAGGATGGACTGATTGCTTCCCTTGCCAAGAGAAAAAAGTAAGGATCCACTGTAATGTATTCATTTATCTTCAGATGTGTCTGTGATGAGGATGTACACACATTAATTATATATATTATACATATTCATCATTCTGAAGCATCCAGTAAACTCATCCAAATATGATGGAAACGCTCCTCTGCTAGAGAGGCTCTTACTTACCCTGGTGTAAGCTGGGGAATAAATTCATTCGAAGCAGCAGAACAGGAAAAGCAAAATCAAGGCAAATGTTGGAAGAATCAGGCCAGAATATTTGCCCAATACTTTCTTCCTTTTTTATCTCGGATTTAATTAAGTATCACCTGATTCTTAATGCAAATAGTCCAGTGAGAAGAGATTAGAAGCAGCCTTCATGCATCAGCTCCTGTTCTCATATTTTTATATCATTTCACATATGTCTTCATAGCCTGAGAATTTATTTTCAAATACCTGACATAATTCTGCTTTCTACTGAGTTTATGTTATCCCTGCATTTTTTGTTCCTGTGCTTATAGGCAGTATATTATCAGTAAATAATACTGCTCTTCTCCCTTTCCCTTTTTTTTTTTTTCCTTTCCTAGTTTAAAGAGCAGCAATTCTCATTAATAATCCATCAGAAATGTTGCAGGATCAGTGTTGTAATTAGTGTCTGTGTCCATCTGAGCCTGGTGCACTGCAGGACAAAGCATATGCAGCTGGAAAAACGCCGTATTTTTCCAAGGTATAAAGCAGAGGTATTCTTAAAACAACCATTCCAGCCCCCTCTAAGTCCACATGCATGAACTCCAGGCAAATTGAGCTCCAAACTCTGCTGACTCTCCTCTGTTTATCATGTACGAAGTCTTCAAGCCACACACACACACATAAAACCAGGAATATAGATAAAAATGATAGTTTTGATTGCTTTATGGCCTGCGGAGGTGATGTCTCTGGGGGATACAAGTGGCTGTGTCTCTGTGCAGCACCGGTACCGGCGGCTGGTGCAGCCAGCAGAGTTTGGAGGGCGACGCTGTGCGGGCCACCTCTGGGATGAGCAAGCCTGTCGAGCTGAGACAACGTGCACAGGGCCACCAGGCTGTGGGCAGGACTTCCAGTGCGAGGAAACAGGTGAGTGAAGCAGGCACAAACCCCTGCCACAGAGGTTTTGGTCCTGGGGGTATCAGTCCCCTGCCCTGGGCACCAGGAGGGAGAACCAGTATGGATGCTGAAAAAGCTTCAGCAGAAAATTTCTTTAGCTCTCTGCAGCACCTTTGTGAAAGTTCTGTCTTTCCCATGCAAGTAACCCAAAACAATGTTACCGTTTTATAAACTTCTTGCAGCTGCAGGTTGTTTTGCAGAATTGTTATGGTTCTAACTAGAAAAACATCCAGAGATGGGTGTCTTAGACCTTGACCAATCCCCTTAAGGGGTGAATGGCAAAAACCAATTACATTATGCCATTTCATACACTTCTGCGAACTAACATATAAAAAGCCTTCTGTGAAGTCATTAAAGGGGGGGTTTTGCCTTGTTTTCTTGTAACCCTGCGCCTGGACTCTGTCGTTTCTCTACTCGTCCGTGGTGAAAACAGCGAGAAACCAGCACAAGAGACAGCAGGAAATTTCCCCCCTTTAGTGTTTTTCCCCTCCCACTTTTACAGAAATCCATCCATGTTACACTCGGATTTGGGTAGAAGAGGGGGCTGTGTGACATGGAAAACGTGAATTTTTCAGTGGAACAAAGAGAGTAGGAATGTTCTGCTCCAACTGCTGCGCTGCGTGCTCGCGCTCCCCTCCGCGGGCACAACGCTCCCGCAACGCGCCGCTTTCTCCCCTGCTAGAGACAGAGTTCAATCATCAATCCAACCAGCAATCTGTTGGGGTGATGTAGCTATTTTTAGCCATCCCCAGCTCTGAGGATTAGGATATAAAACGGCTGTTCTCTGAAACTTTGACTAGCCTTGACAGATTTTTGTTTCTACACAAATGGCTCGAACTTCCATCCTGAGCATTTAACGAAAATTCTATTGAAATTTGGAGCCACAGGTCAGCTCTGTGACCAGCTGACCAGCTGGAGCAGGTTATCATCACTCCACTGCAGTAAATGAAGCAGTGCCAGTGCCCTCCTCAAGGCTTTCTCCACACACCCAGAAGCAAAAGCCTTTCCACGTTGCCTTTCCTGCAAATATCCGTTCTTGCACTCCTATTATTGCAATAAACTCCCCAAATGCCTCCTGCAACGGGAAGAGGAAAAAATTGCACTTTGATAAGATGGAGTTGACTTCCTTAAGCCAAGGAGAGCAGCTATTCCTATAGCAACTTTCCAACACCATAATTTTAGAAAATAAAGTCAGGACAGCGAGGTGACCTCACCTTGATTCCCACCCCATGGAAGCCCACCGGAGCAGCCAGCTTGGACTCCATGTTTAGGTCACAAAGACCTTCCCCCAGCAGCTTGGAAAAGCAAATTCCCAGTGGAATAGCGCTGTGTTTAACACCCAGAGTGACTCCTTGTGGCCCTGAGATGTGGGTGAAAAGCAGCACAATCAGTGCAAGCTGCCAGCCAGGATTTCTGGAGGGCGGATAAGCCACCGCCTGCATCTGTGCACTTTAGGGCGCTGCATCAAACGGCATCTTGTGTGCAACGGAGACAGAGACTGCAGAGATGGGTCTGATGAGGATAACTGTGAGGATGAAGATATTGAAAGCCCTTGTGAACAGCTGTTCCCAATCCCAGGGGCAGAAAAAGCAGTCCAAGGGTGAGTAATTAATCAATAGCTGCTCCTCTCGCAATCACAACAGGATTATGTTTCTTATATTGCTCTTCCTTAGTAATAGCGGTGATCCATGAATTGATAGGGGGCTGGACAGAACCCAAAGGGGAGGTGCTGTTCCGTGTGACCACGGGTAGCAGTGAGGGTTCATTCCAGCTCTTATTTCAAATTCTGTCTTGCATCTATTACCTGACCTCGGCCTCTCGCAGCCACACTGTGCTTGTGATGCCCTCTTTGTACTCCTGTAAAAATATATCCCAGTTATCTCACAGCTTTCTCCAGTTGTTAAAAGTAATAGACTAAAGCAAACAGCAGACTTTGGAGGTGCAAGACCCTGCTGGCATTCATGCTTAAGGAGATTAAACTCCAGGATTTAGGACTCCAGAGCACAGATTGAAGGCAGAGAGCCTGAGCTCCACAGGAGTATATGTAAATACTCCTATCCACAAAAAGTGTTTCCCTGTTCAGTTTCAAATTTTGACCAGGTAACACAGGCAAAAAAGAAATTCAGAAGAACTTGAAAGACAAACTGTGCACTGCGACATTCTTGTTGTAAATCTTGTGTTTTAACCAAGCCACTGCTCAGTTTCACTTGGAGAACACGGCCCTGCCTGTGACAGGGGTTGGAACGAGATGATCTTTAAGGTCCTTCCCAGCCCAAACCATTCTAGGATTTTATGAACATGGGCTACAGGATGAGAATGGAGCCAGCTGCTGGATAACTTTCCCATCAGCTCGATGGGACACTCTCTGGAGTCCATGAGATAAATGTCTCTCCGGCCCAGGGCCTGGGATGGTCCATCCAAAGTTTTACAAGGCATGCATTAATTTTCACCGAGAACCCTGTTTAATTCTGCTCTCTGAGGTGTTTCTCCTGCAGAACACACAAAAGCAATGGCATTTGCTATCTTAGTCCTCAAGGTGGTTCCCTGTTGAGAAGAGCAGTGCTGCTGTCCAGTTTGAATAACGCTTTCACTTTGGGCCACAGAATTACATGGAATACTAAGTAATAGGAGGCATTTCAGAGGGCAGCAGCTGTGAGGGCTGGAGAGCATGAAGAAGGAGGAATAAGGAAATAATAAGTGACAGACTTGGCAAAGCACAGGCTTCATGTCTAGGGAGGGTGTTAACTACCCTGAGAAACGGGACCATTATTAAAAAGAAAGAGATGAAATTAAGAGAGAAAATAATTGCAGAGAATGCCAGGAAGCACTTTGTGACAATGAGATGCATTAGGCACAAGAGGAACCTGGAGGAATTCCAGGACTTTGGGACTTTCATAGCTGTATTTGCAGGGAGGGGCTGGGCAACTTCACTGATTTCTTCCATTCCTCACATATGAGTCCAAAATAATGTCTTGGAAATAAAATGGCCGTTTGCCTGCTGGTATCTTTGGGAAGGAGATAGCAATGAGATAACACACCCAACACAACTTTAGGTTCTATTCCAGTTCCTGAGGAGGCCTGAGGATAGATAACCTGTAGGGTCAGGAGAACCCGTGACAGAGACTGAGGAAATAAAACCAGAGCTACGGATAACTTCCTGAACGCTTCTTCTTCCCAAGATACAACATCCTAACGCAGGAAGGGAGGCAGAACGTATACGACCCTGGATTTTTTGGAGGGCTCTGTGAGTACGTGTACAACGGGGAGTGGAGGGAGCTGCAGTACGACGCCGCCTGTGAGCGCCTGTACTACGGAGACGACGAGAAGTATTTCCGCAAGCCTTACAACTTCCACGTATACCAGTTCCTGGTGAGTGCTTCAGGAGGCCAAATTTAGCAGCAGTTTCCCAGCAAAAAGCCAAACTTCCCGCAGAGGTATTAGGTACATTCTATTGTTCTCTATAGGTTGTCTCTAAGGTACCTCAACAGGCACTCGATGGGGTAAATGCTGGTTTATGGCACGCCAAGGAACTAACGGGCTTAATCACCCAGGCATCCCCACTGCTTCCTCTGGCCCAGTCAGAGCCAAGGGAAAGGTGTTTTCTCTAAATCCTGCTATTAATGAGCTGGAGAGCTTGCACCAGCCTCTTGCCTCTCTAGGGATGGAGCTGGCCATATGTGAAACGGTACCGATGGTGCCGGTTCAATCTTTGAAAGCATTTTATGTCTGTGGCATGGATGCAAGAGGCATAAATCCAAATTCTTAGTGAGACAGGAATCCTGAAACCCATCACCATGGATCACAACACCTACAGTCCATGAGGTCACATCTGATGCTGGACACTGATCCAAGCAGAGCAAGGATTCAGCTTGGGTCTTCCACGTCCTAAGTGGGTGCCTTGGCCACACTGTTGAACATTTATCATGTTTTGTGACGTGAATGAATGAAAACACATTACTCCTGGGAAATATTACTCAATGCAAGCAGCTTTCATGTCCTCCCAGCAGGCAGAGCCCCTTAGTCCCCAGTCTGAACACTGGGGATGGCTTTTTATGGAGCTGGCAAATGGCACAGCCCAGATTCAGCAGAGCTGCTCGATTCCACGAGCTGTCAAGGAAAAGGTCACTTCTCTAAAACACAGGCAAAACAATGTTTGTTTTCTAGCCTTGCCATTATAAATAGATGTTGAAATTTTTTTTTCCTAAATAAATTAATCCAGAAGCAGGCTGAAGAGAAAAAAATTCAGTCCAAATCGTTAGGATTTGGCAGCGCTGTAAGGAACGGGAAGGAGGGTTTTATAATGGGAAGTGTCAGGCTGTCTTAATAGGTACCATTACCAGCTCTGGCTTTGAGTGGCTAAACACAAACCTCTCCCCTGCTTGGAGATGGATGAAGCAAAATGCTTGGCTTTATCCACATTTTTCACATATTTCCAAATGAAATGGCGCGGGACTTAATTCCTTATTCCACACTCACTGAAGTCAGTGCTGGTGCTGTCAGGAGCATCACGGGCTTCAGCAGAGGTACTATCAGCTCCTTCAAGAAATAGTGATTAAAAAGGAAGGGAAGCACCTGAAAGATTAATGTCTGCTCCTTTCATTTTAGGCTCATGCTGATTCTGGATTCACTTTTGAGTTTTACGACGATTCAAAGGACCTGCTTGATGCCCTTAAAAGTGATAAATCCAAAACAACAGGCTTCACCATTGGAATTGGGACTGGAGGCGCAGATGTCATGTTAAACCTGGGCCTGACTTTATCAGGTGGCAAAGGATCCCTGAAGAATTTCACACAATACAATGAAAAGGTAAAAAAACCCCAACCAAATCAGTGATGCATCTGCTCCAGTCGTATCATCTGTGCATTGCATGGTCTGGCTGTAACTTATGTCAGTTTATTCTCTCAATTGCATTTTTTAACACAGGGTAATTGTACCTTAATTTGTTCACGTAATTGCAAATGCATGATCGTTAGTAATCCTGTTTGCTGTTCTTGGTATGTTTTAGCAAACAGGGAGCAGGAATAAAATTGAATTACGGAGTGCCACGGCACATGTCATCTCACCCCATCCTGTTTCATGGCTACATTAAGCACATAAATAAAAATATGCTTAAAAGTGACGATGAGGGAGGAGGGAATACCAAGACACTGATCAAAACAATTATCCTCAGGGAATGATCTCCGGTAGCAAATATATCTTGCTCAAATTAATACGAGCTGCCTCGTGATGGGGAAATAGGCTACTTTTCACAGGAGGTTAAAATACCACGCTGAAAAAATAGTACCTGGTAATAGGGTGTACTTCTCGCAGAGGGTTTACATCACGGACTGGCTGTGACGGCCTCTTTCCAATCTAATAACACGAGTGCTGGTATTTCCCACATTTACCGTGCCCCATCTCCACTTCTCTCATGGCTGCTGACAGAAAACAATAAAGAAGAATTACTTCGATGGTGTTCTGAGTTAAAATGCCCTTAAAAGCTGTTTGAAATGAGCACCATTATAGTATTTACTGTGCCCTTGTCCAGACTCACATGATGTTTGCAGCTAAATGATGATCAGTTATTGGAGGAATCATTTAAGGGGCTGCTCATGTTGCAGTGGAGACTTGTCCAAAGCAATGGCAAATATAGAGGTGGAGTCTTGGAGCCGGTGTGTATCCAGGAAATTCTCCCTCCATCAGGGAATCTCCCCTCTGCTGGGCTGGGCTTGACCCTTGTGCTTTGTCACTCACTGAGTTTGTGAAAAAAGCAAAAAGGGAATAAACAGTATGGAAAGGAAACCAGAAAAAGAAATTGCAGAAACAGAGAATGGAGGGGAATCATGTGGAGCCCAAGTCTGATTGTGTTCACACATCAATTAAAAAAACCCCCATAGCAGCCAACTCCCCAAGGCCCTCCACGTCCCTCCACAGCACATAAGAGAGAGACTTTAAAAACAGAATTACCATTATTTCATTTAAACTTGGGCTTGTTTTCATGCCTTCAACATAATACTGACAGTCAGAGACTCAGGCTTTCCCCTGCAAGCCTGAAGACTAGAAATTAACTTGTTTAAATTAATGTTGACTGCAGCTCCTCTTTCCTTTACCTGCAGGATGTTGGATTCATCAGAGCTGTGACCAAGGTGCAGACAGCCCGCTTCAAGATGAGAAGTGACAACATTGTTCTGGATGAGGATGTGCTCCTCTCCCTGCAGGACCTCCCAGACACCTACAACTATGGCATGTATGCCAAATTCATCAACGACTACGGCACCCACTTCATGACATCTGGCACCATGGGGGGTGTCTTTGAGTACATCCTTGTCATCAATAAGGAGGAAATGCGAAGAAAAGGTCAGAAAAATCAAATACATATCAAATAATACATCAAAATATATTCTCTGTTCTCAGCTTTCTGCTTTAAACCAGGTATTTCCAACCTGGTGACACTACCAGCCCCACGGCCTGGGATTAGCTTGAGTGTCCCAAAATGTGCTTCCTGCTCTGATTTCAGAAGTATCTGGGTGAGGGTTTGGTAGTTTAGGAAGGAACTTGAGCATTACTTTCTCCATTTTTTCAGCGTCACTTGCTAATCTTCTCCTGTTTCTTGTCGTCTTTGTTCACCATGGATGCTTGAAGGCTGCAAAGCCACCCAGAGCACAGCAAATCAGCCCACTCACGTTTTAGCCTGTTCGTAGCGAGGGCCGCGACCTTCTGTACATGGAAATATCACAGTGCACTTGGCAGTGCCTAACAGACCCCTGCTAGCTCCAGTTCTCAACAAATTGGAGTGTACGAGGCTGGAGAGCCCTACCTCTAAATCTCAGATAAAATACCCACTGCAGACACCGAGAACGTGAGAATTGCCATTGCTGGCGATCCAAAATGTAACGTTTTTCCTAATCAAAAACATGGGATGCAGAACAATAATATGGGGTTTTAGCTCACTAACCAGGTCGTCAGCTTCTGTAAAGGTGTCAACAATGCAACAGATCCCACTTCCCCTAAGGGCCATCACTCTGCTGTGCTGAGGGCACCACAGCCTTGGTGACTCCAGGCCAGACACTGATGCAGAAGGAAATTGTGATCTTGGACAACAGGTGCAAATTGCTGTAATTTCAGTAATTTCAATAGTTTTCATGGTTCTGCCCCAGATTCTGCCTCTGGTCTGAAATGGTTTTGTCCCATCAGCATTAGGATAACTGTGCATTCCATATTGCACATTAACCATGCCAATTTTTCCACAAGAAATTACTGATTGAGAGAATTTTCATCAAGTTCCTGAACCTCTAATGTTTGGAAACATGATGCCTCTTCAAATCACTTCTTCGCTTTGAAGGGTGAGTGATATAGAAGTGAACAAGGTCTTGGCAAGCAAGTCTTCAGGAAGCAGACTGCCAATTTCAGAGGAAGAATTAATCAAGAGCATGTGGAGGCAGGCTATTATTTTGCTTTATCTTGTGCTTGCTGTGTATGTAAGGAGATTTACTGCTTACGAGATGCCTTATCTTAGGAAAGAAGGATGCTGAAGTCCACCAAAAGACAAAAATGTGCCCCAGCAGAGATGCAATTTTCATCTAATCCAGGCTCTGCCAGGAAGTCCACCCTTACCAAGCCAGCAGTGCTCTGTGTCATACAACACTGACCCAGAAGGACCCACCTGCAGTGTCTGATATGCCACTGTCTGAAAGCATTTAGTAAAAAACCCCTGATTTCTCTAATGTTGATCACAGCCATGCTTGGAGGCTGTGTTTGCAAGAGGATTATCCTCCTTCCCTGAGGAATAGTTAGGATCAGGATATAAGTGCTCAAGTCTCAAAATGAGAGCTTCCTAAGATGAGTCTGAAGCTCTGCAGATGCATCACTGGGTCCCCACAGGGCTGAGCACGGCACTGCTTTAGATCAACCACTGCATCCTGAGGGCCCACTCAGCCCACGAGGCTGTTTGCTAAATGCTCTGGAACAGAGAATATCCATTTTTTTTTATAGACCAGTGACTAAAGCACAAACTCAGGAAAAAGATCCCTTGGCTGAGTCCTCTCTAAATGAAACACAGCTTAGGTGGTCGCTGAGCATCTGGCTCGGCTTAGAGCTGGACTTTGAGCATTTAGGAAACCTGAATTTTGAAAATGAAATCACCTTCTCTGTTTAGCTATCCACAACTCACTGCAGAGCTTAGGGCTGCAGTTTTGCTGCCAGACCCATTCCCAGCTTTCAGGCTGCAAGGGCTTATATGGATGTGGTCATGAGTGAAATAAATACATATGTCAGAACAAGGTCCCTCGTTGCTCTGCCATCAATATTTTTCATTACTTGTTTTTAAAATAGATTGTTATGGTTCTATTATTTAGCAGAAAACAGTATAATGTGTTCACACATTACAAGAACATTTATGGGAGGAACATTATGCGCGGAGTAAATTAGAAAGAGTCTTCATATATTCTGATTAATTCAAAATGCAGCAGTAAATCTTATCACTCGAGCACATTTAACTATCGCAAATTATATCATATTAAAAAAACCCCTATCAGGGCTCCCCCCTCAAGTGCCAATATTTACTGTGGCCACCCTTTTGCAGTGATAACCACTTTTCATTTATCAAGACCCGATCTTGCAGCGACCAATAGCGAATGGTATCGACAGCCCCTCGCTGAACATAATTACTCAACGGGAACCATGGCAAATCAATTAATCAGGGTGTTCCTCAAGTTTAATTTTATGGCACTCCAGCACCAAGATAAGCAATCACTCATGTTGCTTTGGGTGAATGAACTTTACCCACTGTGTTTACAACTGTTGAACAGTTTAGTGCAAGTAATTGAGTGCTGCACGTTTAATCTTTCTCAAGGGCCCAGTTTTGCAGTGGGAGGCAGTTCCCACTCAAGTCTGGAGCATGTTTCAGCTCTCACCAGTTTGAAGCCAGGACTTGCGGCCCCTTTCTCAGGATACTAAGCACTCCCCCAGGGTTTGGATCCACCAGGCCAAGGAGCAGATCTGTGCCTCAGCTGGCTCCAGTGAGCCTCTCCTGTAGGGCGTGCAGAAGGGAACAAGTTTGCAGTTGACACCCCAGAGGGACCTGGACAAACTCTGGGCGCATGGGAACCTCATGAGGTCCAACAAGGTCAAGTGCAGGCCAAGGGAGGGGATTCTGCCCCTCTGGTGAGACCCCATGTGCGGTGCTGCATCCAGCTCTGGGGTCCCCAGCACAAGAAAGACATGAAACTGTTGGAGCAGGTCCTGAGGAGGCTACAAAGCTGATTAGAGGAGGGGGGAACCACCTCTCCTGTGAGAAAAGGCTGAGGGAATTTAGGTTGTTCAGCCTGGAGAAGAAAAGGCTCCACAGAGACCTCACTGCAACCTTCCAGTACTTGTAAGAAAGACAGGTTTTTATCACGGCCTCTTGTGACAGGACAAGCGGCGATGGTTTTCAACTAAAAGAGGGTCAGTGTAGACTAAAGAAGCAATATTTTACAATGAGGCTGGTGAAACACTGGCACAAGTTGCCTGGAGAGGGGGTGGATGCCCCATCCCTGGACACACTCAAGGCCAGGTTGGATGGGGCTCTGAGCAAACTCGTCCCGTTGAAGATGTCACTGCCCATGAGGGAGGGGGGTTGGGCCAGACGGCCCTTAAAGGTCCCTTCCAACCCAAACCATTCCAGGATTCCACCAAACCAGAGATATGAGTGTTTGAGCAGTATTTTAAACACAAGCAAGGCAAGGCACTGCTCCCTAGTGCTGAGGTGAGGCCGTTCAGCAGACAATGCTCCAGGTTGGGACTTGGACAGAGGTTCAATCCTCAGACCATTAAACCACAACACACAAACCCCGCTGAGCTCTGTGCCTCCTTTCAATACCATGGTATTGATCACCAGGCTCCTTTGTAAAACACTTTAAGGTCCTCTGACAAAAAGAGCAATATAAAAGTTACCTATTACTTACAATACCCGCATTTACTGAAATCAATGGACTTTTTAACTACCAAAGAAGACGGCCTTATATTTGCAGTACACTGAAGCGCTTACATAAAACCAGTCTGTATGAAATATGCACATTGTTTACCTTGGTGAAACCACCTCATTAGTTCCCTTCTCCCCTCTGCAGTCGCTTCATGGGTCTCCAGTTACATATTTTCATGATGTATGTGGTGGTGCTGGCAGCAGCAGGCAGGAAAGCTCTGGCAGCTCTCAGCACACAGACTTTTTCCAAGTTACTACTTAAGGTGCTGCTTAAGCCATTAATAGGTGGGTCAGATCCTGAGTTTAGGAAAATTAGTGAGGATCTATTGATTTCAGCTGCTGTTCCCAGCTTTACCCTAGTTATGGGTTAGTCTGTAAAAAAAATAAAGGTTTGTTGTTAAATATGTAGATCAAACAGGACATTTGCGCCACCTTAAGATTTTTACTTCCTTCTAATATTTTCTAAGGAAAAAACTTTTACACCTATTATATGATAGGCCAAATATACACCAATAAAATATGGGGGTTTTCCACTGTCCTCTTCCCAGAATAGCTCTTGACTTCGAAATACAAGCCAGGAAAATAACAGGATCTTTTCTTCAATGATAGAAAAAAAGAAGTAGGAAAACAAACATCACGAGTCGCTGAATTTACCTGTCTACTTTCTGTTTTGCAGCCATCAGCACCGAGGAGATAAGTGCCTGTTTTGGCCTGTCCCTCGGCATTACAGCCAGCAAGGAGAACCTGGATCTGGGTGCAGCTCTGACATACTCTGACTGCAAAAAGAAAGGATTCCGGGACACTGGTACAGCAGCAGGGCAGGGGTCTGTTGAGGCACCTTGGGTCACTTGTTTTGGTCACTTGGGCATGCAGATTCAAGCAGGGTCACACAAAGTGTGAGGAAGGGAGCTCTGGTGTCATCCCCCAGAAAAGGTAGGACCACAGAAACTTTGGGTCCAAGTCTCCAGGAGTATTGATCCCTCTTAAAAGAGCAGGAATTAGTGCAGCAATACCACATCAGAAACAGGCAGGGGGGTGGATGAGAGGCTGCAGTCCTCAGCAGTGACAGACTGGGCATGCATGGCAACTAAAAAAAGTCAAAATCGACTATAAAAAGCACGCAAAGAGGGTAGGAACCCCCAGATTTGTACATTTCATAATGAGCTATAGACAGTGTGACCTATTGCCCATGCCCTACCCAGAAACCCAGGCTGGAGGAGTGCAAGCTCCTCGGGCCTTATCAGCGTAGAGGATTTGGGATGCTCAACTTGTCACCTTGTGATAAGGTGGCAGGGCTCACCCCAAAAGCAGGGGGCACCGGGCTGCCATCGATCCCGGGAGGCAGCTACTTGATAGCCCCCTGCACAACTCATCTCACCTCCATTTAGCAGCCTCTGGAGCCTGTGTGGAAACAGCAGCTAAATAATGCGTGTGTAATTCAACTTTCCAGATTCTGGGAGCCACAGTGCAGTCGTGGAAGATATTATTCCCCGGATTAGAGGGGGAGATACCAGTTACAGCGGAGGGCTCCTGAACAGCTGGGATGGCAAAATGTATCGTCACTGGGGAAGGTCATTAAAATATAATCCTGCTGTTATTGATTTCCAGGTAAGGCTTTTCTGCAGTTGAAGAAACTCTGCCGCTCTAAGGAATGAAAGTGTAGCCGAGCAGATCATTTCGTATTTTTATTGTGATCCCATCACAGAACAAGATTAAATGTAATGGGCCACTGATCTGGTAACCTCTTATTCATTTCACAATGGGGAGTACATCTCCCACCGACCGCATCCGCAAGGAGACGGACAAGGAGCTTAATGCTGGATTAGTGCCAGGTTAAGTTTCTGATGTGTTCCCCAACAGCTTCACAATGAATTGCAGTTACATTCATCCCTATTATTCTCCCTGATGCTGTCTGCCCTCCTGTATAAGCTGGGGACTCACAGGGGGCTGGGGAAGGTGTTTTGTTTTCCCCCACCCAGCAAAGGCTCTGCATGGACAGCTCCTCTCCAGGAGTTCTCTGAGCAGGGAGCTCCTGGCTACTTCGTCAGGTGGGTCCTGTGTTTCTTCACACTCCAAAAAGAGGGTCTGTGGGCATAAAAATCAGCAAGGCTCTACTCTCCCTTTTGTTTCACTGGATGCCCCATAAAATGGGAAGATCACTAAAGCATCTTATAGGGCTTCTGAGGCGGGGAGGAGATGGGTGCAAGCAGAGGAGATGGAAAAGGACAGAGAAGAGCAATCCTACAAACAAATAATCCAGGGTAGAGCTGGCAGAGGCACAAGGGGGTGGCCACAACTCCTCAGCTGTGGTCAGCAGGACCACAAGGACCCCAAGATGCCAGGATCGCGGGTCTGCTCCAGGAGGAGCTGTGGCGTGTGGGGGAAGGACCTCTGTCATGACAGGGACATGCTGCCATTTCTATCCCTCTTGTCTTCATCTGAAAGCAGGTCTGAAAGCTCTGACAGAGAGTGGGAGAAGGGAAAATGGATTTGAGAATCATCTGTGTTATTGGCAGGGCAAGAAGGACTGTGCAAGCCTTCCTGGGCAGCACCACGGTGGCAGAAAGATCTGATAACAGAGAAGTGCTTTCAGTTCCAGCTGCAGGTTATTCACCTTTTTGCACGAGCTCCCATCAATTCTGGGCAAAATTTCTTGCAGTTTTCCAGTAAGCCACACACTGACCTCTCTGTTGGCCGCTCCAGAGCTGAGCAGTCACCCTGAAACTGGAGCGGCCGATAAGTGCTCGTGTCCACTTAAGCAGCTCTTATCTGCAGCCCCCTCAGTTTGTCAAACAGGCTTGTGCAAATTTGCCTTAGAGCTCTTCCCAAAGCCCAGCTGATCCTGATCCTCCCCATGAATCACTCTCACCGTGCCTTGCACAGTGAGCTGACACCCAGCTCTTCTCTGGAACAAATTCCTGGCCTAGACAGGGAGCGTTTGCACAGGTGCATCGATGGACAAATGTAGATAAGTGTCCTCAGACAGTCCCAAGTTTTTAGCTTTAATACTCATTTGAATATTAATATTCTGTTGGGCAAGTTCTAATTACAGCTGCCCCAACTGGCCTATTTTTGCTGACTGGTATCCAGGACCTGGATTTTGCTGCTGGAAGATGAGATGAGCGAGTTACATTCCCAAAGCTGTAGATGACAGTATTATTTCACTACATCAAAGGGCAAAAAACATATAGGCAAAATTCTTCATCCTCAGCATTTACTGGATATTTCACAATCTGGCCACTGCAAGTGATAGGATGGCAATAAATCCTGATGATACCCTCTGTCCAAAGCTCTTACCAAAACATTTTCTTCAGAAAGGCAAAAAGCATGCAAGAATCTCAGGGATTGTGACAGCACTAAGAAATCAGTCAAAAAAACGGGCTTACTGGGGTGTTTTAATTTATCATTCGAATCCATACTGAAACTCCAAAGCATGTCCAGAAAAGCCAATCTCACACAAACCTCCAGGATGAGGAAGGTTTTGGAACGGTGGTTTCTCACTGGGGCCCATCAGTCGCAGCAACACATTTGCATGATGTACATGCAGCTGTCGAGGAAGACAAATGAGTTTTTCCCGAGTCCTGAATTCATCCAGCAATGTCACCTCATCCCACTTGATGCCCAGCTGAAATCGTTTCCATGCTATCCATCTCCATCCCTCGCAGCTGCAGCCCATCCACGAAATCCTCCGCAGGAGCAACCTCGGCCCCATGGAAACCAAACGGCAGCACCTGAAACGGGCTCTGGATGAGTTCCTGCTGGAATTCAACCCCTGCCGCTGTGGAACGTGCCAGAACAACGCGGAGCCCGTCCTGGTGGGAGACACCTGCTCCTGCCAGTGCCGCCCTGGCTACAGAGGCCCTGCCTGCGAGCAGACCGAGCGCCGAGGTGAGAGCCCGGGCTGCAGCACGGGAGGGGCAAAGGCAGCAAAGGGGATGGATCTCCCCCTCCACGTGGCTAAACCAACAGCTCCTGGCACCCACACGTCAATCCCACCTTCCCTTCTGTAGTTTGTTGCTGCGTTATCCCGAGCAGCCCTGCAACAGACTGAGATTAGCAGCTCAGGACAAAGGGGAATGGTTTTAAATTGAAAAAGAGCAGGGTTAGATTAGATATAAAGAAGAAATTCTTCCCTGTGAGGGTGGGGAGGCCCTGGGACAGGGTGCCCCATCCCTGGAAGTGTCCAAGGTCAGGTTGGACGGGGCTTGGAGCAACCTGGGCTAGTGGAAGGTGTCCCTGCCCATGGCAGAGGGGTTGGAATGAGATGTTCCCTTCCAACCCAAGGAATCCTATGATTCTATGATTATTACAAATGGAGTAGTGGAAATGAGGGTGTGTTTAATCGCTGGATTAAATCCAGGAAATCCTCTGGAAGGCTTGTGGCATCCCACCAAGGATGGCTGCTCCAAGGGAGAGAGCACAAACCTCAACAGGCAGGGAGGGGAGGGAAGGGGAAAGGCTCAGGTGAAGCAACTGCTCACACAACGTGCCACCAAAAATGCCGTTTCAGTAAAAAATTGCTACATTGCCAGATTTCCCACCGCCTCCCGGGATGCATTTTGACTAGAGGGAAGTGTCTATTTTGGGGTGAAAAAATATGTTTTTTCCAAAGTGACAGGCTTATATTTATGTTTTCTTTGACACTTTCTATACTATCCTAAAAAGTTAAGTGGGTAGCAAAAAAAGCCGAGGTCGGAACAGGCTCTTTCATTTCCAAAAACATTGCAGTTCTCTCTGGATATTTTTGTTC
Organism: Rhagologus leucostigma; assembly: GCA_013397725.1. Taxonomy (NCBI): domain Eukaryota; kingdom Metazoa; phylum Chordata; class Aves; order Passeriformes; genus Rhagologus; species Rhagologus leucostigma. The sequence goes on along the minus strand of VZTD01003312.1, from coordinate 1,549,849 downwards.
TGATTCATGATGACAAAAAAA